>OU015772.1:3674984-3752075 GCA_907173295.1 Fagus sylvatica
TTCCAATAATACATTAGAAGTTATGTGAGGTCAAAATAAGTACAACCATTTCATAAAGCACTAATTGAGATTTGAGCATTCTCTGCTATAATTGCCATCATCCCCTCCCCGCTATAATTCCCAACCATAATGAATATCCCTTTCTAGTATCACCATTAGCTTTTAATTTTCAACCAACATGCCGTGCTTAATAACGTAAGCTTGTAACAAAATGGGATATTAAGTGGTTGAAAATATGATGAAATTAGCTTGGTGAGATTATTTCGGTTGTTGGTATGTCCAACAATGCATTTGTGGAGTCAATCTCAACATAGCCCCTCGTCCTTGGGTTATGGGTGTGCCCCTATCCACATGGGTGGGTAGCTATTCAAAAAAAAAAATTCAACCAACATAAACTAGATAGTTCAACTTATCAAAAAATAAAAATAAGCTTAGTTCAATTTATTTTCACGGATATACCATTTCGCATCCACTAAAACAAACAAACCACCATAACAATCTTACTCTATGTCCTTTTATTGTTAATAGTAACCATTTACTTTAAACAATCCCATCATTCGCAACCTATTGTCCATTATAAATCACATTTTTTACCATCAACATTATATTTCGAAATTTATTGATACAATCTATCTCCCACCTAAAACTGATGTTAATATGATGGTAGGATGCACTTATATATTAAATTATATTTTTATATCTATATCTTTTATCTTTTTCTTATAAAAAAGAAAAGTATTAGAAGGAATGGTTTTCCGTACCTTAACGTGATCATAATAGAATCTTATTAATGAATGACAATTGTTATACCAATCCTAAAATGACAATGGACAATGCGCAAGATTGTGAGATTTATTCCACGAAACATTTTCCGTTGTGAACTTTAAATTTAGGACTTTCACTCTTCAAACCACTTAAGAGCACGCGCATAGACCACTAGATAATCTCCTCTTATGGTTCTTTTACATCTATAACATTTTCATGGTAATACATGTAACCATTACATAAAATCATTTTTCCAAAAGAAATGCATCTTATGAAATGGAAAAGGAAAATAACACTCCGTTTGGGAGGGGGAAAGGAATGGAATGGAAAAAAAAGAATATTTTAAGAATATTCTCTCATTTCCCCTGTATGGAAGTTTAAGTAGGAGAGAATGGAAAGGAATAGAAAGACCATTCCCTTGTTTGGGAGTTTAAGTGAGGGGAATGGAATGGAACACTTATTCTTTCTTATTCCCTCTAAATCCCAAATTTTTATTCCCCCCAAAATTGGGAGGAATAGGAGGGAATGGATTTAAGTTTAATGATTTTTTCATTAAACGTCCCAAAATGCCCTTAGTATTTTTGTAAAATCCTAAATTACCTTTATAGATTTGACCTTTTATTTTCCTCAGTTTCCATGGTATTTCTATAATATTGTATTTCTAAATGACCATGCATGGACCTTTAACAATGTCAATTTTCTTTTAAAAGTTTATTTTGTGGATAATGAATTTCAAATTTCCATTTATTAAGATTATATTTTAATTTATATTGCTTAGATTTTGTACTTGTTTATAATTAAGCAGATTTTATACCACCAATTGTCCTGTATTAGTTTCTTTTTCTGTTAGCAAGGGCCAGAAAAAAAGAAATAAACTCTCATAGTATTTCTATAATATCATTGTGACACCACAAGCTGTCATATATGGTGTGATAATTATATAGTATTATTCTATAGATTAATCCTACATTTTATAAAAATAAAGGGTATTATAGTAATGTTATTATAAAATGATTCATTTCCATTCTTTCTAATATTACTCACAAACAAAGTTACTTACATTCCATTTCATTCCTCTATTTTAAAACATCAAAACAAGATTACTTCGTTTCGTTTCATTTCATTCCATTCCATTCCATTCATTAAATTCATTCCATTCCCCACTAAACTCCCAAACGAAACCTAAGGGTTTTCAAGGTATTAATACAAATATCCGAGTGTACCTTCTTCGTTTGCAAAATAAGTTAATCACTCAAAATCATCTACTTTTTTCTTCTTTTTTGGGTCAGAAAATATTGCATTATAGAACTGAGTGGTGGAGCCACGTAACGTTTCTCTCTTTCTCTGTCACGCAGCTCAACAAAAGTCCTTTTTAGCAAATTTCTCTTTTTTCTCATCAATGCTCTGTCGGAGCTCCTCTCCACCTCCGTCTCTACCGTCTTCTCTCTCCGTTAGGGTTTCTTCGCCATTCCAAATCAGGTACCTCTCTCTTTCTTTCTCTGATTTCTAATTTTTGCTTCTTCTTTTTTTGGTCTTTTAATTATAAAATCTCGATCTCTGACTTTTCTGATAATTTTGTAGATTTAATTTGAGTGTTTGGTAATTCTAAATCTTGATTTTCGAGCTCCGATTAGAGTGATTGTTTTGTTTTTCGCTTTTTGTAAAAGTTTTTAGATGTTTGATTAGGTTGGTTTTCGAATCTCGAGCTTCGTTTGGTTCCCGAGAAACTGTAAAAAAAAAAATTGAAATGAAATGAAAATTTGTGATCATACACCAGCTCCACCGAGCTTTGGCAACTTGTAATTTGGAAATGGAGCTTTTCAATTGTAATTTCATGCTTCATCAGCTGCGAAAACAGAGCATTAGGGTTTTTGGACTGAGGAGAGTGAAATTTTTGCTTAGGTTTTGGATTCTATGTTCAAATTGGGGGTTTCTTTGTTGTTCAATAGGTTTTGTGTGAACATTTGTAATGATTTGGCACTAGGATGTGAGTGAGGGTTTGAGATTCGTTGTTTTGTTTTGCAGGGTTTGGTTTTGGGCGTTACGGAATTAGGGTTAAAGCGGTATGACGATGAGTGAACGAAAGACCATAGACTTAGACCAAGGATGGGAGTTTATGCAGAAGGGGATCACAAAGCTGAAGAACATTCTAGAAGGGTTGCCCGAGCCGCAGTTCAGTTCCGAGGACTACATGATGCTCTACACGTATTGATTTCTATGCCATTTCGCTTTAGTTTGTTTTGTTTATTGTTATGATTGTATGTGTTTTCAAAGTTTGAGTTTAATGGAGATGATTGTGATATTGTTTGTTTTGCTTGAATTTTTATGTGCAGAACCATCTATAACATGTGTACACAGAAGCCTCCTCATGATTACTCCCAACAGCTCTACGATAAGTACCGGGAATCATTTGAAGAGTACATAACTTCAACGGTGAGGAACATTTTATGTGTCTGTGTGTGATTACATGTATTCTTGCCCACTTTGTTTGAAGTAGCTTGAATTGGTTGGCCTAGCATGACATATGATATGTGTGTAATAAAACTGCTAGCTGTAGAATATCACGCTGGGAGGTATATCAAGAAATGTGGTGTGATTGTATAAAATCAGGGAAGATGTCAGGCTTCCTTTCATTCTTGGCAAGACAACATATATTGTTAGTTGAATCTTATTCTCGTGTGACATTGGAGAATTGGTGTTTTCCTTTTTGGGATTCGTCCTTTTTGTTTTTGGGTTTGTTCAGTTGTGAGTTGCAAAGGCATTGGTTTATTGCCCTAAATTGAAATCTTGCTGGCCCACAAGGGAAGGTTATTACAATAGTGAGGTATTGTCAGTCCTTTGCTAAGAGATGTTTAGTAGCCTATTGCTGGATTTAATTATTTTGAATATCAAGACTTAAACTGAGGTCTCTTGATACCGTAGTTAGTGAGTTTTTATTTTTATTTTTTTTATTAAAAAGATTGTTAGTGACGAGTTAAAAAGGATTAAACTTTTGCTCCATTAAAGAGTTAAATGTATTCTTAATAAAATACTTTTATCTATCAAAAATAAAAATAAAAAGAGTCAACCTTTTATCAAAACTAACATTTATTCTATTACTTTCAGCAGATTTGGAAGTTATTTATTTTACTTTTAAACACACTTTTTATGATAATAGGGATTGCATATTGCTTGTTAAAAGACTTGATTTTTCTACAAGTCAAATGGTGTTGGAATATATGAATGATGTGTTTGGTTAAGTGGATCAAGTCCCGTATCATATCATGTAGTAACGACCATAGTGAGTAATTAATATAATATTTTGGCCCAATCTTACTGGCCTTAGCTTCTAAGTTAAGGTGGTGTTCCAACATATTGTATGAAGCTGTCAAAAAGAACTTCCGTAGGGTGTTAATATTAAACTCTCAAAGCCCTAAGATCCATATGTGTTATATGAGCTGATGGTTCGACAGGCAAGCGTTTGATGTGATTGTGCATGTTGTTGGTGGCTCCCACATCTGATAAAAAAAAAAAAAAAGTGAAGGCTCTAAAGCGGTGAGTTTAAGGAAACTATGCTTGTGCGTTGGTGGCTCTCATAGTAGTGCGAGAAAGATTCCCATGTTAGTTGCATCGATGGTTGAGTAAAGGCACTCTAATGGAATGCATTGGATTGATGTGACACATGACACGTAATATTATTAAGACAAAAGAATTCCATTTAAAGGGGAGACTAGTCAGAGTGTAGCTTGATTTGGCATGGTAGAAGACTCACACGTGACGGGAGAGATTTGTTAGAATAATTATGTATGAATTGTGTGATTAATTAAGTAGTAACGTCCCATATTGAGTAGTAGTGACAAAGGTGGTTAACATATCATTTTTGTTCTTAACCTACTGGCTTAAACTTTTAGGGTAAGGTGGTGTACCAACATCTTGTATCAAACCATCAAAAAGAGACTTCCTAAGGTGTTAATATTCACCCTCGCAGATCCAAGATCCCTACATATGGTCTTTCTGTCAAGATAATTGAGCCTCCTTCCCATCTCTGAAGTGGCTGTTCATTTCTTTGAGTTACCTCATTCTCAGACTAGAGAACTATTTTGTTATTTTTCAATAGGTTCACGTTTACTTGTTAATCATTTGATGCCCTCTGGTGCATGTTGATTAAAGTTTATGCACATGCTTTGTTTTGTTTTTTTTTTACTTGTATGCAAAACTGAGATCAGGAAGCAGCAAAAGGTAATATTACTAGTATAGCTGTCAGAACATCGTTTAAAAAAGGAGGAAAAACTGCAATTTAATCTAGTTACTGCTTGTTATACCATTCTTGGAAAATTTCCAGTCGTTTTGGTTCTCAACATCTACCATTATCTTAAAAGATAAAGAACACTTTCTTGCCCTTTTCTTTTAGAAAAATACCTATTAACGGTATTATAATTTGTTTGGTTCTGAGATTCGTGTCATAATATCAGCAGTTTAGACTTTAGTTATCTATGAGGTGTGAAAAAAACTGTGGGGAAAACAATTACCAAGATGAGTAGGATGTTTGTTTGATCAGTATCTCATTTCTAGCTCAAGAAATGTCGTCTGGTGTCTTAGTTCTGATTTGTTATGTGTGTGTGCATTTATAAATGTATATGTGTACATATATGTACCTATTATTCTCTTGCAATATATTTTTAACGGTTTCTTGTTCTGTACAGGTATTGCCATCTTTAAAAGAGAAGCATGATGAATTTATGCTGAGAGAGCTTGTGAAAAGGTGGGCAAACCACAAAGTTATGGTGAGATGGCTTTCTCGTTTCTTCCATTATCTTGATCGATATTTTATTGCTCGGAGGTCACTTCCACCCCTTAATGAAGTTGGACTTACTTGCTTCCGTGATCAGGTATGTAATGACTGAACCCCTATGTGATGGTTTCATCTTAATTCATGTTGTATAGGCCAATCTTTTTTTTATTGCCTCTTGATAATGGATTTGTTCACATTCCAAACAAAGACTTCACAGTCTTCCATCGAATTTGACGTTAATTTTCTTCATAAGAAATATCAAATCTTGATACAGAGGGCACTTTAATTCTGATTTCAGGTCTACCAGGAGTTAAACGGAAAAGTAAGGGATGCTGTAATTTCTCTGGTATGTTTGCACTTTTCCTGTATTATAGACTACACTTCTATAGCTCCAAAATAAGTTTACTTAAAACAATTCCTTTCAATCAGATCGATCAAGAACGTGAAGGAGAGCAGATTGATCGAGCTCTATTGAAGAATGTTTTAGATATATTTGTTGAGATCGGAATGGGCCAAATGGAACAGTATGAAAATGATTTTGAAGCAGCGATGCTTAAAGATACTGCTGCTTACTATTCTCGGAAAGCTTCCAGCTGGATTCTGGAAGATTCTTGTCCAGATTATATGCTGAAAGTAAACTTATAAGCCCGTGTTATTTGGTACAAAGTAATTTTTTATAGACACAGAATGTTTTCTAACGTGTGTTGGGAATTCCAGGCTGAGGAGTGCTTAAGACGAGAGAAAGATAGGGTTGCTCATTACTTGCATTCTAGTAGTGAGACAAAGCTATTGGAGGTTTGTAATTTATTTCTTTTTTAATAGTAATCCAGCTTTTTTGGTGTAGAGTCCTATTAATGATGTTTTATTAGGTTGATGAAAGTTTAATTTTTCTTAGTGATATTCATTGATTCTTACAACGCATCTCAATGTTTTGTTACAAAATCTGTAAATCTTGCTGTAACTTTGTTATTATGACTTATTTTTTTCTTCCTTGTAGAAAGTTCAACATGAGTTGTTGTCTGTATATGCGACCCAACTGCTTGAAAAAGATAACTCTGGATGCCATGCATTGCTTCGAGACGACAAGGTACTTGGTGATTTTATTATTATTGAATTAGTTTTGCTGAGATTCTTTGAATATTGAGCAATTTTTAGTGCTTTCTTATCACTTTATTTATTTATTTGTTGTGTTTAATGATGCCTAAGGTGGAAGATTTGTCAAGAATGTTCAGGCTCTTTTTCAAAATACCTCGAGGCTTAGAACCTGTTTCCAGCATTTTTAAGCAGGTTAGTAGCCTCCACCTTATGTTTTATCCATTTCTAATTCAATTTTAAAGGGCTCTTATGCGTGGCACATCTTCCTTCCTTTTCTTTAAAGCTTTTAATATTTTTTTCCACTTTTCTGTAATGCAGCATGTCACTGCTGAAGGAACAGCCTTAGTCAAACAAGCGGAAGATGCAGCAAGCAACAAGAAGGTCTGTGCCTTCATTTCTTTTTCCTCTTTATTTGTTGTTGCAATGTTTTTCCAAGGTGTTTGGTCACTTAAATACCACAGTAGGAATTGAAGAAGCAAATACTTTCTTTTCATACCATACCCTTGATAGGGAGGTGGCATCCCTACTTCTTTTTCTTCACATAAGTGTTTTGTACTTCTTATATTCATGGAGCCATTCTAAAATCTTGGTGACAACATGCAGCACTCTGAATTGTTTCAGACGTGTTGCATTTCCCTTTACAAAATGTAAGATTAGATACATTTGGTTTACTTGACATTTTGTTTTGTGTATGAATATGTGTCATTTATGTGGTGTGGCACTTGATTGTGAGTCATTTTGCTGCCTTCATTGCTTAGTAAACATTTAGAATAATGGGATCTGTGGAAGACGAGTCAGTTGCCCAAGGCCGTAAGCTACATTCTAATTTGTTCCTAATTTTGAAGATTGGTTTTGAGGGTGAGTTCCAGTTAGCCAATTTGAATAATTTTGGCGATGTGATAGAAAAATACGGAAATAAAAAAATAAAAAAACTTATAACAGTATAAAAATATGTGAGGAAAGATCACTTGTTACAACGTGGAATCAAAAGAGTAAAGCATGAAGACAGAGAATGTTCAACAATATTTACATGCAAACAGATTTATTTTAATTGATATGGTCATTATAAGATTATTATCAATACAGTCATTATAAGTATCAGTCTGTAAAGTGTATGGTCACCATAGCCTTTGTAGGAAAATAGAAAGCAATAATAGTAAAGAATAAAGAGAGCGGAAACAAAGAGATATCGTGGTTCGATCATGAAGACCTACATCCACACACAAAAGCCCTTAACGGTTACATTTTTACTATATAATATTGTGTTTACAATGAGCTCCTTAGCTAGGTATTTATAGGAGACTAACCCCAGCTTAACCCAAAATTAACACCAAGTATTGGGCTTGGGCCTAGACTAAGAATGGACCCTTATATATTCCAACATCCCCCCTCAAACTCAAGGTGTAGCATGACAGAAACTTGAGTTTGAAATTTCATGAAGATCCACGAAGAAAAGTCTGAAAAAGAGATCAACCCAAAGAACAATGCTACTGATCCGGCAGCCCAAACACCAACAAACAATTGCTGGAGAAGAAAGAAGGTTGAATAAGCCTTGAACCTACAAAGGCATAAAAAATCTACCGACCCGGTAGCCCAAACATCAACAAACAATTGTTGAAGAAGAAAGAAGGTTGAATAAGCCTTGAACCTACAAAGGCCTTGATAATCTACCGAACACACGGCAGCCCATAGGAGGAATGAACATTTCCCCTTACAATTACAATCACAACAACAAGACCACCATGTTCAAAAACAATTGGGTCATGCCGAAATACCGAGAAACAACCACCACTAACTTCGGGAAACAACAAAAGACACAGTAGCAAAGAGAGACTCTGATACCATGTAGGAAAATAGAAAGCAATAATAGTAGAGTAGAGAGAGCAAAAACAAAGAGATATCGTGGTTCGATCATGAAAACCTACATTCACACACAAAAGCCCTTGACGGTTACATTTTTACTATATAATATTGTGTTTACAATAAGCTCCTTAGCAAGTTATTTATAGAAGACTAACCCTAGCTTAACCCAAAATTAACACCAAGTATTGGGCTTGGGCCTAGACTAAGAATGGACCCTTATATATTCCAACAGCCTTTATGGGTGATTTGGCTTATGTATATGATCTTTCAAAGTTAAAATTATTTGTAGATTCTGAAATCATTAATGTTAATGACCCGATGTTAATTATTTAAAAAAATCTAATGACTAAATGAACCTGATTGGATTGAAGGATGTGAAGGTGCTTGGGCCAATTATTACCGAATTTTTCATCCTTCATTTTTTTTTATTAATCCAATAGTAAATCACACTTTGTGAGTTCACTTGAAATCTAAAAGGCAAGTGCCAATAGGCTTACATTTTGAGCCTCACATTAAATACAATTCACATTACATATCATCTTATGATTAGTGTTATATAATATTAGCATTAGTGTTCTAGTATAGACTGATGCAAGGAAAATGATCGTTAGAATGTTAAGATCAGTGACTTATTCCTGACCATTGTATCTTGACCATTGCATATTGCTCTTTTTTTAACTGATCTTGTTATACATGCCAGTATTTGAACAGTTCATTTTGCTTTTAATGCTCACAGGCAGAGAAGAAGGATGTGGTTGGTTTACAGGAACAGGTAATTGTATGAAGCTTGTACTTGTAGAATTTGTCTGGACTGTTTCATGATTCGAAACTGATAAAGGTTGTGCTGTTCAGGTTTTTGTTAGAAAAGTGATTGAGCTGCATGACAAGTACCTAGCGTATGTTAATGATTGTTTCCAAAATCACACTCTTTTTCATAAGGTTTGTATTAGAGAATGGCTTCGGGGTTTTCATGATCACGCACAAAAAAAAAAAAAAAAAAATGATCACGCACATATGTCCTCTACATCTAAATATTCTGTGTTTCATTGCAGGCACTGAAGGAGGCTTTTGAGGTCTTCTGCAACAAGGGTGTTGCTGGAAGCTCAAGTGCAGAACTACTAGCCACATTTTGTGATAACATTCTTAAGAAAGGCGGAAGTGAGAAACTGAGTGATGAAGCCATTGAAGAAACACTTGAAAAGGTCTCCTTCTCTCCTCCTGATGAGTTATTCTATTTAGCTTCTAATAGACATTTATAAAACTATATAATTTTCTTATCAACCTGCAGGTAGTAAAGTTGCTTGCATATATCAGTGACAAAGACTTGTTCGCTGAATTCTATAGGTATATAGCCTTATTTTCATATGATCGAATGCCTTCAATCAATTAGTTTGAAAATTGAAACCTCATTGATTATTGCTTTATGTTTATTTGAAAACAAAAAGTTGTAGATGATTAATTTATGTTGCATAATTGCTGGCAGGAAGAAGCTTGCTCGACGACTTCTTTTTGACAAGAGTGCTAATGATGACCATGAGAGGAGTATTTTGACGAAGCTTAAGCAGCAATGTGGTGGTCAGTTCACCTCAAAGATGGAAGGAATGGTCAGTTGCCTTATAATCTTTCAGGAACTGAAATTTTAGATGTTAATTAAGTACATTTTTTATACTATTGGATCCCAATAATTCATCAGTATTCAATATCCAAAATAATACTAGTCGAGACTTTTTCCATATTAAATTTTCTTTTTCTTTTTTTTTCTTGTAGGTTACGGATTTAACATTGGCCAGGGAAAACCAGACCAGCTTTGAGGAGTATCTGAATAATAATCCACATGCAAATCCAGGGATTGACTTGACTGTTACTGTTCTGACTACAGGCTTCTGGCCAAGTTACAAGTCTTTTGACCTCAACCTTCCACCAGAGTTGGTAATTTGGAATTCTTTTGTTGATATGATATAAATTTGCAATGTTAATTGTTTCGTGGAAGTCACTAACATTGTTTCTCTTTTATTGCTCTTGCTTTAGGTAAAGTGTGTTGAAGTTTTCCGGGAATTCTATCAAACAAAAACAAAGCACAGAAAACTCACATGGATATACTCGTTGGGAACTTGTAATATCAGTGGGAAATTTGAACCCAAAACTATGGAACTGATAGTGACCACCTATCAGGTGATATGTTCACAAAGTTCTATTTCTATCTGTGAAGGTTTTTATGTGGGTGTGAGTGTCGGTTCTGCATGGAAATATTTATTGCTAATATAGAGGGTTAATTCTTCTTCTTGTGGGACAGGCTTCAGCTCTGTTGCTTTTCAATTCCTCAGAAAGATTGAGTTACTCCGACATCATGACTGAATTAAACTTGACCGATGATGACGTTGTTAGACTGCTCCACTCCTTGTCATGCGCCAAGTACAAGATTCTGAACAAGGAGCCTAACACGAAAACAATATCTCCTAATGATTACTTTGAGTTCAACTCAAAGTTCACTGACAAAATGAGGAGGATTAAGGTACTGAGATATTTTCTGAATCTCTTGTTCTAGTTTACCTTTTCAATTTACTGATTTATTCTAGGGATACTTAATCTATTGCTTTGTTTGACAAATAGATTCCTCTCCCTCCTGTGGATGAGAAGAAGAAAGTAATTGAAGATGTTGACAAGGACAGACGGTATGCCATTGATGCCTCGATTGTGCGCATCATGAAGAGCCGTAAAGTTTTAGGTCACCAGCAGCTGGTCATGGAATGTGTTGAGCAGTTGGGTCGCATGTTCAAGGTTTTTATAGCACCTCCTATCCTCATATATGATTTACTTCATGTTTCTTTCAATCAGCTTTAACTCTCTACTGCCTCTTGAAATGTGATTTTGCAGCCTGATTTCAAGGCAATAAAGAAGCGTATTGAAGATCTGATCACCCGAGACTATTTGGAAAGAGACAAGGATAACCCCAATTTGTTCAGATACTTGGCATGAGCCTAGTTGAATATCACCAAATTAATTGGTGACTATTACTGCTGCAATAAGCAAAGAAAGAGGGCCGGTTCGTGGTGGAAAGAAAGAGAGCAAAGGCGTATGTAAATGCCACTATGTGAGTGCCTCTTTTGGTGATTCCTTAGAAGCAGTAAGCTGGCGATGCTTGTACATTTTTCCTTGGAAGCCAGGTATGGACAACTACTGTAGATTGTGCACCCATGTTGAAGAAATTGTAATTGATTCCATAAAGTGGTCCAGTGCACCAGTTGGATCCCGCCCTGTAACTTGTGTTGTAATTTATTGCAATGTCATCTCATGACTTAGTTGATGCTTGTTTGTTAATTGTTTCTTTGCCCCCTCCGAAATGAAAAGCGTATCTTTAATGTTTACTCATCATTCCTTTTCCTTTTGATCGTCAATCTTAGAAACTATCAAATGGATAGTCCATCATTTCATCTTCATATGCAAACCTCCATTGCTCTGGTGTTTTGTGCATTAGTCTGTACTCTGTACTACTGTAATTTTCTTTCCTTCATCATGTAATTTCCAAGTCACTGAACCAGCGTCATAAGATTCTTATGCTTTTGTTGTAGCCTTTGGACACATTTTGGTGATTTACAAGGCTGAATGAGTTTCTTATTCTTTACACACTTTATGGAATATAAAATGTCATTCGAAATAGTTTTATAATTGGATATTCTTTTAAGTCGGATTGAGGGTATTGTACTGTGCAATACTTTTTTGAAACTTTCTATCTCAGCCATCTAATTATTTTACTTTATAATCTTGTAACTTTTTTAATACACCTGATCAGATGGTTGAGATGAAAAGTTTTAAAACAATTTTCAATCTTGGTCATTTAAAAGGAATTGTACCTAATCTCAATCCAAATATCAAAATAACCCCTAATCTCCTTGTAATCAAATCATCATCGCTTTCTTCATTTTTATTTTTATTTTTAGCTTTTTGTTTAATCTGCAAGTCTTACAATGCTTCAACCGATTTATAAGATACCTCCTCCCTGAAAACACACACTCTCTCTCTCTCTCTGTGTTTGGACTGTAGACTTCTCTCAGCTAGAAATAACCTAGGATGGTAAATTTGTTCTCCCTTTTCATGATTGTGATGTAATGTTGGTGCCATGAATCCCATGGATTATTGGCAGTCAATTGTTAATTATGGATTGTGATGTAATGGTTGTAAAGTATTCGGAAACCATCATGTGCAAGACCAAAATAAATTTTCGGGGAGACTACTAGGTCATTGTTAATTGTTATAAATGAACAATTATTTATTTATTTATTTTTTTCTAGCTAAACGTTATAAATGAACAATTATTATGAGAGCTGAACACATTTGCATGTCTTTATATGTATGAGTATGACAGCAAAATGACTATCAGGTACAAACGGACAAAAGTTGTTGTCTACTTGTTGCAGCCTCGTAATTATGTTGTTTGGTCTTGTCTGATTTTTTGGATGCCACTGCAGTCAAGTGCTACATAAATGATAAAACCTCTCAACTTTCGGACCGCCAACCGGCAGATTTAGATGTATTCCAACTTCTTTTCTGCCAACGCTATGAAAATTAACGATTATTGTACATCAATTTTCATTCCTATCCTCAAGGTGTTGGGGATCTGATAAAAAAGTCATGAAAGGTTTTGCTAGATTCCCCTCAAATGAAATTTCATTTAGGACCACTCCTGCTTTATGGTTTTGATTCTTTTGATGTTTTGAGCCCTGTTTTCTTATCAGGCTGGACTGCAATCTGTGTCTCTGTTGTAAGAATATTTTCAAGGCCTTAAATTATAAACAAAATGATCCAATTTGATATTTGTTCAATTATGTTGCAGGCGCCACTTGGGTATTCGGCCTAATGGTAATCCCCTCCCCAAAAAGCCCCCCTCTATGAGGGTGTGGGTTCGATCCCCGAGATCTTCAAAATATACGTGTGTGTGAGTTTAGATTAGAATTTCTATCATATCTCAAAAAAAAAATTATGTTGCAAGCAAAGATGAAGGTAGCTTTCACTAAGATTTGCAATTTTGGCCATGATAATGAAATTCATTAGTGCTAACGTGCTGCTTTAACTAATTTGACACGGCATCAACTCATAGGCAGGTAAACAACTTTTGATTTGTCAAACGTGCGAGACTAAACTTCTTGCAACCTTAATGGGGCTAACTTAAGGACCAAACAATGAGGAGAAAATCATTATAAAATAATTTACTTACAGTGCTGGTGTAGGCCCACCTAAATGAAAAAAGTTTTTGTTTTATTTTTTCTAAATATCTAGGATAATAATCACAAATTGTCCTGCACAGTTAATTTTTCTTGCACAAGCCAAAAGAAAATTGCCAAGTTTTCTCCATTTTCTAGCGTGAACAACATGGGTTGACTTCAAACTATAAAGTTAGACTAATACATTATACATGAGAAGAAGGGTTGCAAGGTGGTTCAATGAATGTGTAGAAACAAAGAAACATGCCAAATTGCAATTTACTACTGCAAAACGAAAGCGGGCAAAAGCAAAATTGACGGTTCTCTTCACATTCCCACTCATGAAGAAAAGACCAACAATTGCTCCAATGGACACAAATCTACTACACTTCTAACACTTCTTTGTCTTTTCTCTCTTCCAATAGTTTCAATTTTTTGTGTTGCTGTCTTCAACAAACTATTTTTTTATTCATGTTGACATTCCAATTTAAATAAATCTAGTGACAATCAATTTCACAATTAGAATGGCATATTATAATTGATGTATAATAAAAGTTGTATCAATGGTAGGTTCATTTGAAAGTGACATTACACCGATCATAACTTACCACCTTAACAAGTTCTAACATATTTTGTATGTAACATTACTCCTAGTCTAAAGCTTGGAATGGGACCCTTTTGTTGAGATCACCCTATAACCCCCAAGACAAAAGAGAGTTCACGAAAAAGATAGTTTGGAGAAAAGGGAAGTGAAGTTCCCACAATAACTGATGGTAATGGCAAGTAGGTACAGCATACCTTTGCGTGAGCACTAGGCTTTTTTACTAGTGGGTTGTCATTTTCCAAAAGTCATGAATGGGTCCAGGCCTCCAGGCCTTGTTTTGTTCTGTTTTGTTTCTCAAACATGGGTTCCAGCCCCTCTCGACTTAACCTTCCAAAGTCAAGGTGTTAGGTTTGTCATTTTTTATTTTTTATTTTTATTTTTGAAGTCCTAATTCAATGATGTGAATCCCTAAAATATCGGTTCATAAATTTGGATGACTTGTAGTTGAAGAAAACGTTGTCAACATGTTTATACCTAAGAGATGAATGTCATATTTTTAATACAATATACATTGGTTGATATCATCTTTAACTTTAAAGTGTAAACACTTTCAAACTCCTCAAAACATCATACAATTAATTGAACTTGTTAGTAGTAAGTCTTTAACCTCTCTCTTCCATGTTAAATCTATAATGATCTTTAAACAAGTAACTTACTATAAGTGTCTGATCTTACTTGTTACATATTATCTTCAATTACTATGTCAATGTCACAAATTTCTCTTTCAATTCAATCTCCCTCACCACCCCACCCCTCCATCAAAGCGAATAAAGTTTGTTTTAATGTTGGAGTCTGATTTCATTTGCTTATTAAGAAAGGTAGTTTTTTTTTTTTTTTAATGAATATATATTGTACTAATGAGCAAATAGATTTTAAAATGTCCATGCTTGTGTGTTATAAGACCTGAGATTGCAAAGGGTAAGAAGTATGTTATAATCAAACAAATAACTCACTCTGCTTGGAAAATCTGATTTTTCTAGACTTCTAATTTTAGTTTCCCAGAGACTTGGTCATAATACATGCATGCGTATGCCCCTCCTGTTACACAAACATAGTTCCATTTATTTCACATAACAAATTTTCATTGTTACCCAAAAAATCACATAAAAATATGCCTTGATACCATAAAATACAATGTATGTGATACTTGTTCCTATGGGCTGGAGGAATGGGGGTAGAGGTAATCATTTTGAGTCATATCACCTTTCTCTGCTTTAAACTATGTCATCTTTGTTACCACAAAACTAATTACATCATCATTTACTTCTCTAATTATGCTTCTGGACTTGGTTCAACATAGGACATCATTCCAGTTGCATAGGTCATCTTTGATGGGGCAAGGGTAATTTTTCAACCCATATTTCACGAAGCTCATTGCATCATCAATTACTTTGCGTATGTAATCTTCTCTCAACTTGTTGAACTTAGGTATTATTTCAATTATATAGTGAAGCATGAGGTAGATGATTGCAAATATAGTAGTTATCTTGTTTCCTTTATTTACTCCAAATCTAATGTCATGAATGTTTAGAGCTTTGCTTTGTGCTCTACTTGTTGTTAGCACTCAAGTGTCATTTCAGCTCTTAGTGCTTCCCTCATACCAATAATATGAAATAAACAAACATGCATATACGATTTGTGGGCCTCTCCTCTTTCACACCACTAAGAAAAAGCTCTATCCCCTTAACCAATGGAATATGCCCCACGAAATTTTCCAATTTCTGTTTGATTCTTTCAAAAATATTGGGTGGTGGTGACGTTGTTGGGTTCCCCCACATGATTGCATGCTTCTTTCCTTATTAGGAGTCCGGTAGAGAAAACAGTAAATGACATATGCTTCTGCTTGATTCTTGTTTTCTTCTCTGCTTACAGCTGCTAAATTCATCAAAAGTCCTCATAACAAACAAAACTTGAAAAGAAAAGATTCCATTAATTGACGGCTAATACAAATGAGTTACACATGAATAGTACATTCCAATGATCCACACTTATTTTGCTATACAAAACCACTAACTAGTAACTAGTGGCTTGGTCTATATTCTATTTGCAAGATATATGGAACTGAAATATAATCAGACTATTTCTTTACACAACGTTTAATAATGGGTATCCCAAGGTAGGGGGGCTAAGTGGGACCTTCCTAGTTTGAATTCTTCTTCTAAATCTTGGCAAAATCCAGGGTTTTCTTGCCTTGCAACTTGTTTGTTACATAGTGTTTACTGTACTCTCCATGATTGTATCTTCTATACTTGCATGGGTTGTTTATATCCACCAATTCTGGCATTGGACCAAGCTCTATTTCATAGCTAGGAGCATAAAATGTGACAATTGAGAGTCTGTCTTTTTCCTTATGTGTCACTGCTCTATGCTCCACACTCTTGTATTTACCATTTGTAAGAACCTGAAAATTTGAAAATTTTAGAAAGACCCCAATTAAAATATTCGTTTTGAATAAAGAAGTTACACATAAGATTTCAGATATCTTACTTCTATTGTGTCACCAATGTTGATTACTAGAGCATTTGGGATGGGCTGAACAGGCACCCATGTGTTGTCTTTAAGGATTTGAAGTCCTACTGAGTTGCCCTTCCCTTGCTGCAGCACTGTGAGAGCACTTCCATCTGAATGTGGGCTTAGTCCTAAGACAAGGTCAGGCCTTGAACATGCTGGATAGTAGTTCATCCTTATGGCCTGCACAGCCACTCCAAACATTTCTTCAAAGGCTTGTTGTCTCAAGCCTAGGGTCATGGCTATATATTTCAACAGATTATTGCAAAGTTTCCTCACTTCTCTTGAGTAAAGCTCTACAGTTTCACTGCAGATAAAAAATATGAGTTTCAGTAATTAACCAAAAAGATTGATTTTTTTTTTTTTTTTTTTTTTTGGTTGGAAAAAAAAGGTAGAACACAAAGCCACAACTTTTACCTGAACTTGGCTGGCTTTGTTGGCCATAGTTTGGGGTTCCTTATGTAGTGAGGCTCAACCCCAAGAGCAAACATATTGCACCAATCCAGCTTTTGGTCCTCTGAGAACACAAAGGCCTGCCCATATCCTTGAACAGTCCCTGGTGCCATTGGGTACTTTTGTTTCTCTTCCAATGGTAGCATGAAGAATTCCTTGGCCACCTTCTCTATGCTCTCAAGCAAACTAAGCTCAATTTCATGGTTGATTACCTTAACATAATAACAAAACATTAGCTTATATAGTAAAACATGACCATTTTTAAGCACTAACATTAAGATATGTAATTTGTGTACCTGAAAGAATCCCCACTCCTCACAAGCTGTTGCAAGCTTCATAATTTCACTATGGACTTCATCTTTGTCTCCTTTTATAAGCTTAGAGAAATCAATAATAGGAATGTCACTAGGTGATGATAGAGCTGTGGCTAGTGTTGGCCTCTCTGTCATGTCCCTTACAAATCTTTCTGGAATTGTAGTTGGCTTAACCTTTCTTAGTTCTTGGACATCTTCAATGTGACCAACCTTGATTGGAGAAAGGGGTACTGGGGCCATAGGAATTGAATTTAGTGGTATCAACTAACAAGTGAATGCAAAGAAATTTACTTGGTAATTCTACTTCTGCATAAGTCTCTATTTATAGAGGGAGGAAATACACATCTAAGCACTTTGTTGAAGATATATTTATTTTTTTAATATAAATTTTGTATCTAATTTGTGGGGACCCACATTATGCACTTTATAAAATTGAGGTACATATTTTAGAATCTCATTTTTGCTTTACATTAATTAAGTCATACATGTAACCCTTTATATATACAGACTAGATGTCTGGATGAGATTGCAGCACAAACAAGGCCACACTGAATCAACCAAAGTACACACATAATGTATCTTTTAATGCATAACTTTTTTTTGGGGGGGGGAGAGGTGGGGGTCCTTCTATTATGCATTATATTATCATCTGTATGAAATGAACATTATATGTGTAAATAAATATATATACATATATGATTTAAGAGCATGGAAGCTAATAGTAGCATGGTACTGATTGTCTCATGTGCCACACTTCTATGAGTGGTAGTAGTAGGGGCCATTCTCAAATGTGCAAGTAGATGTCTCCATTACTGCAGACCAAATCTAGTGTTGTTGTTCCCTTTGTCCAACCTAGCCCTTTATTAAGGGTTCTATGCTTTCTAAGACCCTTTAATCTTTATGTTTCAAGATCCTTTTGGAAAGCCTAGAGAAGGAAAAGCACCTTGTAATTTGCACAAGAGCAGTGCTGGCAGACCCCTACTTTGTCACCCTCAAGAAAATGTAATTGATTTTTCTTAACATTTTGGTTTTGTAGATATGAGTTACATCTCTTAAAAAGTTTAATAGCTCCAATCAATATAAGGGTTCAATGCTTTCTAAGACCCTTTAATCTTTATGTTCCAAGATCCTTTTGGAAAGCCTAGAAAAGGAAAATCACCTTGTGATTTGTACAAGAGAAGTGCTGCCAGACCCCCACTTTGTCACCCTCAAGAAAATGTTACTGAATTTTCTTAACATTTTGGTTTAGTAAAGTATGAGTTACATCTCTTAAAAAGTTTAATAGCTCCAATCAATCTTTTTGCCATTTTGGTATGACTTTTGGAACTACTCAAATGGCTAAATCAATGAGGACAATTTTATGACACCACTCATGCCATAATTCATTTCAAAAGAGGTTTTAGATGTTAACCCTGAAATGTATATGTGGTGGAAATGATCTTTTGGATCATGTAGCATGTGGTTTCTCCCTTAAAGTGCGCTAACTGCTTGTTGCTGAGAAGGATGGGATAGAATTTTGTCCCCAAAGAAGAAGTAGAAAAATCGTACTTGAGAATCTCAGAAAGCAAAAGCTCATTCTTTTTAGAAAAGTGAAGTGCAACAAGGAAAAAAAATGTGTTAGTGAGATTCCAAAGGTAACTAAATTTTCAGCAGCACTGGGCATTGCAGCTTTGTACTTTCTAATATTCACCATGCTCAGTCTCCTAGCATTACATATAGAAATTGTATAGACCATGTCATTTTTGCCGTCCTCTTTGTCGGTTCAGGGCTTTGTTGTATAATCACATTGGATCCTTTCCTACTTGTCCATTCCGGCCAAGTGGAAGCTTTCCTTTGTTTTGATTTTCAATATAGTTCGTATTATTCATAAATAAATAAAAAACATATAGAAATTGTATAAACCGGTTTGTTTGCATTTATATAATATCATATATGTATATATGATATGATCCAAAATCTCATTCCACCCATATGATATAATGTCAATTAATATTATGCCAAAAAAAAATTTAAATCCCACAACCAGATTATATCATTACGTGGATTCATGATAAGGTCTAAGAAAGTAGAGAGGGGTGGATATAGTCCCCCCAAGCCCTCTAAATTATAATGGCACGTGTCTTGACAAAAAAAAAAAGGGCCATGAACATCTATGCCAATGGACCACTCGACCTTTTCTCTTTCTATTTGTAGTCTTTCATACTTTATTGTCCTTTTTTACCAAGATCTAGTATTTGTTCTTATCAGAATCAATATTATCTCCAATTACTAATTTTATATCGTATTATGTATAAAAGTTTCAACATTAGGCATCACCCTAGGTAGATGAGTGATAAAGATATCTATTTTCTTAATTCATAGTTTTGATTTGAATCTTATAATATTATATATATATTACACTAAAATGATATAAGTCTATAAATTCAGCAAATAGGCCCAAATAAAAAGAAAAAGAAAGAAAGGAAATTCCAATATAACGCAGCAACCATGATGGTTTGTTGGTACTTTACATTAAATATGAAGAATTCAAATCTTATCAAATGAAAATAAAATATTAAATAAGTGATGGAAGATAATACTAACATGATTATAAACTTATGATTCCGTATATTTTTGTGAGTTTTATTTGCATTTATGTATATACAAAAGTTTAGATTAAAAATGTATATAAAAAAGTCAATCGTTATGTAGATATTTTTTTTTGCTAAGAACTTCAACTTTCATTCAAGCAACAACAAGGGTACAACTAAAATCTCTAAACCAAGCCACCTCTACAGGGGGAGGGAGATTTTTAGGGAAAAAAATAGCAGTACTAGTAAACTGAGGATCCAATTTGGCAAGCGTGTGAGCTACCATATTGACCTCTCGTTTAATCCAACAAAAGCTACATAAACTAAACTCCGCAGCTAAGGCTTTAGCATCATCACACAGACCAGCAATACTCCATTAAGTTAGCCATTGTGGCTCTTTTTAAAAATGTTATTGTACCAACATTGTCCTAACTTTTGTCTATGGCTTACTTGCGTGATGGCATCCTACTGTCCCCACTCATGAGATTTGAACCGGGCATCAATTCTCCTCATCTATTTTAAACCAATAAAAAAAAAAGGTTGTCCTAACTTTTTTTGTTTCTTAACATAAAATGCTAATGGGATTCTCTACTGGTTGTTATCCTCCAACCTGTGTACTAAGTGTGCAATTTGGCTAAACTTATTTGTTGCAATATTGGTATTTGATTTGTTTAAGAATTAAAAAAATATTGATACTCCAGAGACTTTTATGTTATTATTGTAAAACATTCTTAACTCTTCTTTTTTTTTTTTTTTAAATTAATTTAGTACATAAACTTTGATACTCTTGCAAAGAGACTCATTTTGTCCATTCTCTGTCTATTTTAACGTTTCTTTTTTCACAAAATCATTAAGTAAAAGACAAAAAAATATAATGAAAAGAAATGGATTTTACTGCAACAATATAAAATTTTAGGAGATCTTAGTGCACTTTTCAATGTTTTGGTAAAAAAAAAAAAAAAACACCTAATGGGTCTATTTACAAGTTCATATACCAAATTGGCATAAAAATAAAAAATAAAAAATAAAATAAAATAAAATAAAAACGAAAATGGTCGTATTGCTGTAACTTAAAAATTAAGGAAGTCTTAGTGCATTTATCCTCGTTTAAAATCACTTTTTTCTCATATTTAAGCAAATAAGCGTCAAATAATTAGTAATACTGCTACACAGGAGTGTGAATATTTTTTTTATGCATCAAAAATATATATTTACATTATTTGAAAAAATCATACACGCACAAATGTTGTTGATCTTCATGGGCCTACTCGAATAATGTGCATTTAGAGAAGAAGATGCCTTGGTATCAAAAATAAGAGAGTTGGAGATGCCTCTGTAGGCCCTGTTGGGCTTTTATAACCAAACTAAGATTATACCTAATTTTGTCTAATCCCTTTATAACTTCTTCTTCTTTTTTTTCTTTTGTGATGGGTTATTTACTTGTAGTGGGTTTGAGATAAATTATTCCTTTTTTTTAATCTTTTTTTTGGGAGTGAAAAAAAAAAAAAGTGCTCATCTTGCTTTCAGTAAGACGTGTGAAAAAGTCTAACCCAAAAAGGCCAGAGTGCGTTTGTAACTGATGAAGTGGCCGTTGAACCAAAATCTCCTTTTTGCCCTTACCTCCTCATCTCTTTCCCGCCAAATTACACTGTCAAATTTTCATACAATAGCTTATTATTGCATTCAACAGCTTCGAAATTGTAAAGATTTCATTTCTGCAACCTTAGTACACTCCAACGTTTTAAAATGCGGTTTCTTAAACGACACCTTCACCACCAACCATCTTATAAATTGTTATGTTAGACTCCAAGAAATAAAGGATGCACACCATGTGTTTGATGAAATGCCAGAACCGAATGTCGTGTCGTGGACTTCGCTTATGGCAGGTTATGTCAATGTGGGTCAACCCGAAATGGCTCTTTGGCTCTTTGGGAAAATGCCCGGAAGTTCGGTCATGCCTAATGATTTTACATTTGCGACTGTGATTAATGCTTGTTCGATCCTTGCTGATGTCAAAGTAGGTAGAAGAATTCATGCGCAGGTTGAAATATTGGGTTTTCAATCTAATCTTTTTGTTTGTTCTTCACTTGTTGATATGTATGGGAAATGTAATGACGTTGATGAAGCTCGACGGGTTTTTGACTTAATGGGTTCTAGGAATGTTGTTTCTTGGACTTCCATGATCACAGCGTACGCCCAGAATGCACGAGGCCACGATGCACTCCAAATTTTTAGAGAATTCAGTGGCTTAATGTTGGACCATCCAAATCATTTCATGTTGGCTAGTGTAATAAACGCTTGCGCGAGCTTGGGTAGACTAGTTTCCGGGAAAGTCACACATGGGGCGGTGATTCGTCGTGGCCATGAATCAAATGATGTAGTTGCAAGTGCACTTGTGGACATGTATGCCAAATGTGGGTCTGTTAGTTATTCAGAAAAGGTCTTCACAAGGATTCTGAATCCTTCAGTAATTTCGTATACTTCAATGATTGTAGGTGCTGCAAAGTATGGACTTGGGAAGCTGTCTCTCAATCTCTTCAAAGAAATGATTGATAGAAGAATAAAACCCAATGATGTCACCTTTGTTGGGGTATTACATGCCTGTAGTCACTCAGGGCTAATTGATGAAGGCCTTGAATACTTGAAGTCCATGTATGTGAAACATGGGATAATGCCAGATGCCAAGCATTATACTTGTGTTGTTGATATGCTTGGTCGAACTGGTCGTCTTGACGAGGCCTACCAATTAGCTAAATCTATCCAGGTAGAGTCTGATGAAGGGGCTTTGTTGTGGGGTACACTTCTTTCAGCTAGTAGGCTTCATGGAAGGGTAGATATTGCCGTTGAAGCCAGTAAGCGGCTAATAGAATCGAATCAACAAGTGGCTGGTGCATATGTAACATTATCAAATGCTTATGCATTGGCTGGGGAGTGGGACAATGCTCATAGTCTACGGGCTCAAATGAAGCTTACCGGAATTTACAAGGAACCCGGTTGTAGTTGGGTTGAGATCAAGGATTCAACTTATGTATTCTATGCTGGAGATGTATTTTCATGTCCACAGGGGGGAGAAGTGGTGAGTTTGTTGAGAGAGTTGGAGGAGAGAATGAAGGAAAGAGGGTATGTTGGAGGGAGTATGGGTTTGGTGTTTGTGGATGTGGAACAAGAGGCCAAAGAAGAAATTGTGGGTCTGCACAGTGAGAGATTGGCCTTGGCTTTTGCACTAATAAACATACCTAAAGGAGTGACAATCAGAGTGATGAAGAACTTGAGAATGTGTAGGGACTGTCATGAGGCTTTCAAGCATATTAGTGATATTGTTGGGAGAGATTTTGTAGTGAGAGATGTGAACAGATTTCATCATTTTAGAAATGGATCTTGCACTTGCAGAGATTTCTGGTAAAGATTAGTCAATATTATTAAATTTAAACTGTTATTGTTATAGCTATATTATAAAACCCTACTATAACACAGTGGGGATCTTTAAAATGATGGGAAAAGCCCCCAAAAGTTGAGAATTGTCCAAATTTCACAACTAGATGATAAGAATCGTACTAGATATGAAACAGGCAAAGGTGGAATGACAGGGCAATGGCATCCACTTTGGTGTGTGTGTGTGTCAAGCTAGAGAGGCTCAAGGCTGAGATAAATTCGGGCAGCGTCCCATTTTTTCTTATTTTTTATCTTTCGCTTTTTTTTTTAAAATTTATTTTTGGACCATCCACGGTATTGAGGGGTAAAGAGAATCCACCTCTCAAAAGTTGAGAGTAAATCTTACTAATATGGGAGGCTTATGCATCGGGCACAATCATCCATAGTGTGTGATATTGTGATGTGACAAATACTGTGTTGGATGTTGCTCAGTGCTGCTATAACTTAACAACCAAAAAGCTCTGCCAAACTTCAGCCCCTTTAGTTGGCCATGGGATTAGTTATGCAAGAGTTTGTGTGAAGGTTGATGCATTCACTGAATTGGTTGAAGGGTTTAATTTCCACTGTGATAACAGGGAATGGATCAGTATCAATGCTAAATGTTAGTGGGTACCCACGAATACTAGTTGTGGAATATGGGGTGTTGGGCACTCTATTGCAACATTCGATTAGAAAAAACTTCACGAGAGAGAACTGGATTGATTGAAAATTGATGACAAACTTCACTGCAATAATCACCATCCCAAGAACAGAATGAGATGAGCATCAGAAGATGAAAACTGTTAGTATCCATAGGATCAGAAATTGCAGCAAAACCCAAATCTCTGTCTCACCCCGAGAGACAACAGCCTTTCACTGCTTCACATAAATCTTCAATATACTTCATGGAAGTAAAATCTACTAATGTCACAATAGGGCCATAAAGTGCAGCAAAGATTGACTCATTTTTGTTTTAGTCAATTTTAACTTCTAACTCATTTTTTTAGAGGAAATAGGAGCTCACTAGGCTTAGCAGTACTTTGAGAATTCAATTTAACATTGTTTACATCAAACTCCAGCTTCTAACTTTGAAACAGATCAGATAGTCCTTATTTTTTTACAATTGATACATAAAGCTCAATCCCATGCATAATATCCATTACTAATCAATAACCATATGTTTGGATGGAGATGGGAGAGTAAAGGAGAGGAGAAAAGAAGATGACCGGAATATACTAAAAATTAATACATTCCATGAACCATCCCCTCTACTAAACTCTACTCTCCTCTCCCTCCTTCCCCACGTCCCAAACATACCCTTAGAGTAGTTTAACAGAGTTTATTTGCAAAGTTTAAGTGTCAAAATACTAGATTATTGAATCTCACTATATGGCACATCGTTCAGAAGTAGCCAATACCAGGGGTTTAATCTGAATAAATAATGCTCATTGTTTTCAGCATATAATACCTGCTGCCACAATAAAACAAATAATAGGAAAAGGATGAAAGGAAAGAAAAAAAAAATTAGTGACCAAAATGCCTGATTCTTTATTATGTAAACTATAAGAAGAACAATGGTTGTTATGCATAGCATTCTGAGAACAGCAATGAATAACAACAATGCTGCACTTATGTTACAATCTATACTGAAAGAATAATACATAAATTTGAGAGGAGGGGGGGGGGGGGGGAGAAGAGAGTAGAAATTAATAGGAATAGAGAGCCTATATGAATGCCATTCATCAGCGCTTGCAGCTGCCTGTCATCAAGTCAATGCACCCATTCACCTACTGAAGACAATCATATTCATTACGTAGAATCTGCTGAGCTACCAGCTACCAGGGGAGCATTAAACATTAATACTCCCCCCATCACCATAGGAAAAATCTATTGACAATATTCTGAGAAGACATAAAATCAAAATCTCCTCCACCTCCAAGACCATAATAAAAAATTGGTAATGCTTTCCCTCAGCTCACAAAATTCTGAATATGAGATACTCTGTCTACACTCATAACAAGCAAGAAATTGAATTGCCACCTCCAAAATGTTGCAGATACTTACTAGTCCTTTTTTCTTCTTCTTGATAGTACTTGTTAGTCCAAATAATAGAAAGAGCAATAACAAAGACAAGGAAAAATCTGACAACCACCACTATCAAAAATTCAAAATCCCAGGAGTTGCTGCTTTTTGTATAGCTGGAAGAATCATTTGCAAAAAGAATAGAATTTTCTTAACAAAAAACAATATAAGAGAGAGAGAGAGAGAGAGAGGATCATATGAGACAAGAATTAGAAGTCACTACAGAGGCAAAAGTGGAAGCACAGTTATCATGGGAGAAACATCCAAGCTTAATATACTTTATTTTCCTAGTAAACCAAAATGAGAATAAAATGGAAATTGTGTAAACCACTCTTATCCTGCCACATCAGTTAATATATTTCCACCATCAGTGTTCCATTTCCTATCTCCTTAATCACAGAACTTGGAATGTAATGACACCTGCCAATATATTGTTCCTTGTAAGTGTTGTATTGGCATCTCAAGACATTAAAAAGTTGCAAGGGAATAAGATCTGCCAAATTCAAGCTGTGTGGTGAAGAGATGTATATCTTCTTTATGTTATCCACATACAATAGTGAACATTTGTTTTCAGTCACTCAGGACATAAATTGGTAAATTTCACCTATAGTTGACATACATCCCCAATATAAAAATAAATAACGATAATAATATTTGTAGAGAAACATAACTCAAGTGGAAAAAAATGAGGTCAGTGAAAATTGACTGAGCTGTTATGATCATGTGATAAAACAGCCTATAAACTTATTTGCTAGAGGGAAAAAAGAAAAAAGAAAAAAAGCAGTTGCAACTGCAAAATATTCAGGTGAAATTAAAACTGAATATTAGGAGGGACAAACACTTGACAGAAGGAATAATAGATTTCCTTGCATGAAGATTTTTATTTTATTTTTTGGATGGATTTCCTTGCAATAAGATTAATGAAACAAATAATTGATATGTATTATATTAATGAAAAAATAATTGAAAACAAATCACAAACTATATCCTAACTAAAAAGGACAGAACTTCTTTTATTAATAATTACACACACACACAGTCGGTCTTAAACTCACGACCTCACCCCTTACAAGGGAGAGGAGGTGCCACATGAGCTAGAGCTCATTGGCCCAAATGAAAAGGACAGAACTATAAGGAAAAAATACCTTTGATCTGTTTCATGGGAAATCCACATTGTTTCAATCCCAAAAAGAAATGTCAAATTTAATACAAAACGAAAGAAAATATAGCTGTACCTCTTACATATCTATGCAGCACAACTGCAAAATTTGTCCCCTTATCTATGCATCAATTTGCTCAATTGATGCAAAGAAAAACCAATACTCCCCTGTGTATCATGTACAAGTCAGATAAATAAACATAAAGTGAACAACCCAATGAGTAATCAAAAGTATAAGTTTCTTGCAAAAAGTCAAAAACCTGGCAAACCTTGGTCAAGGAAATTAATTCGCATGTGGCCTACACTCAGATCCCAACAGAAACAACAGGAAGCCCTAAAAGTAAGACCTACAGAGAATCAAACTTTACATTATAAACTGAAAAGAAGAGGACTGAAACAGGAGCTTCTCAGATAATGCCATGTCGATGAATTGAAATATTACATACCTGCAGATTCATACTATGTCTTTAACAGGGAAAGCTGGCAGGGTCAGTAAAAACAAAAGCTCACGCTTGACAATTCTACAAACAATATAGGTAACCTTCCGCAAAAACTTGGATTTCCATTCCATCAAATTTGATAAATGATTAAAACAAAAAAAGAGGGAAGCACTTGACAGAAAATTGACCAGTCATCACTATATCAGTATTCAACCTCCTCGAAATGGTTGCCTAAATGGTTGCAAACGTTTCCAATCTCTATAAATATTTTTACCCTCAAACTCTGAATCAATGGAGCCAAAAGAATATATATAACTGAACTAATACATAACCTCTGAATTGTGTTGCCGAACAAGTAAGAGTTCCATGCCTCTTTTCCCAACCCATTAAACTTAGGGATGAGCATGCCTTGCCCTTATCCATGTCAAGAACTAGCTGAACATTCAAACATACATTACAAAATTTGCTAATCAATCTCACTTTGTACACATGTACAGAGGGGTAACGAATTGTCGGTGACCCGCCTCTTTGCAGGTTTCCAAGGGTAGGTCTATGTAGGCATCTTTTTTCCATTTCTTTTCTTGATGCCTGCTCACTAAGGGAAACAAAACTGGAAAAAAACATTATATATACAGGGTTGACTTAGTCTCTAGCACCACCGAAACCTGAACGACTTATGGCCTCCATTGCAAGCCGAACCAGACGTATTAGTTCCTCTACATCTTGGAAGCTGAAATCAATGACCCTCTTAACAGAAGTAGCACAATCCCTATTTTGTGCCTCTTCCAGGATTACATTGGCAGCCTCAAAAGCATTCTGGGATTTTTTAGAGGCCTCCATTGCAAAATTTACATCCTGTGTCTGCAAAACAATCAAGCAGTCATTTTTACCCTCCTATACCAAATATAGCCGTAAGAGACAAGATATGCACACAAATCCCATGAGAGATAACATCCCTTTTTCCTATGTAAAACATTCAACAACCTTATAATCTAATTATCCAATATTTAAAGAAACGCAAATATAAGTGACATTTGGAGTTTAGGGTTAGAAGAATTTGGGGATTTAGGGTTTAGAGAATTGTTGAAGAAAGGGTTATGGGGTTGTGTTCGGAATTAAAAGGTGGTTTGATGAGTTATTTGTTGGCATTTGGTAGAAGAAAGTATGTGAGGTTTTAGGGTTTTAATAGGTAAAAAGAATGGGCTTGATTTGGGGTTGTAAGGAAGAAGAAAGAGAGGATTTTACGGTGTTCAGGGACTGTATGAACAGTACCACAAAAATTTGAAGAAAATAGAGAAGAGAAAGGGAGAAAATAACATTAAGGCCAAAATGCCTTAATACTCAAAACACCCAATAAGCTTATTGATCAATTCCATCTTAGAAATATATATAAGGACTCTAGTCTTTTTTTATATATAAATATTTCTTGTACTAGTATTAGAACTTGTAGTTTGACTAATAACTAAAAACCTAATCAAAATAATAAAAGACCAATTTGGACTCAAAGAAAATAAAACCTAAGATACGTAGGATTTCCTAGAAAATTGTAGACTCAACTATACTAAAATACGCTTAATTCCCATGAATATCGTAAATTACAATTTTGCCCCTGAATACAAAATTGACCATAACTTGTTAAATAAAAACCCAAATTAAAAACTGTTTTAACCCAAGGACACATATAACTAGTCCTTAAAAACCACCCAACTTTTTACTTCAATTGGACTTCACACATGGGTCCTATATAATGTCTTGAATAGACGAATTTGCGAAGTAGTAATAAATTAATGGGTAAATTACACTTACACCCCCTTCTTTTAGGGAAACTAGACTCGCTACACCCTAGTTTGGGGAAATGACACTCTGCTCCAAAATTTGCAAAATAATTAACACTCAGCCCCCTTTTCTCCAATTTTTAAAGGAATTTAAAGGAATATTCCTCACTTGAACTTAAAAAAATTGGAATGTAATTTTTCTTTTTAACCTTGGTTAGTTAGGCATTGGTTAAATAAAAAATAAACAAAAAGAAAAAATGAAAAAAGGGGGCGGAGTGTTAATTATTTTGCAAATTTGGGAGCGGAGTGTCATTTCCCCAAACTAGGGTGTAGCGAGTCTAGTTTCCCTAAAAGAAAAAGGTGTCAGTGTAAGTTACCCTAAATTAATCTTCCATGGTTGTATCAATAAGCCTACTACAAGTCTACCAATAACAAAGTTATAGACTGCATTAATTGGACTGTCAAGAATTAAATGACCAGATACGGAAAACCAGACTAAAGGATTTGGATGACAAAAAATACACCTGAAATTTCAAAAACATGACAGCCTATGCCGAAGCTTTTCATGCAATAAAATGTTCACTTTAAATTTGAATGCCCATTACTTTAAATTTGAATGCCCATTAACACAATCCTTTTGGTACTAAGATAACATTTACCACAAGGCAAGTGGCAGACCATTCTCATTCACCTTCCCAACACTTCAATCATAGATCCTTGAATTCATTACAAAATTTATAGAATCTTTACACCACTGTCTATAATTCTGCTTATTTATTCCTTCTGTATTCTTTAGACTGCCTTGTGATTTTCATAAAGTTTGTCTCTTTTCAATAAAACTTTTACTTATCTTAAAAAAAAAAATAAACCCTGGTCTTTCCTCTGCTTCATAGATCCCTGGTCTTTCCTCTGCTTCCCTCTAAATAAGATAATCCCTCCGCATCATATATGTTACAGGAAATTAAGACTCCAGAACAAACAATGACTAAACCCTTGACCAAACAATTGCTTAACAAGTTAGAATGATACAAGGCAGAGATTGTACAGAGGATTAAATCAACTTACGAAGTCAAGCAGCCGAACAAAATTAGGGCGGTTTCGAGCAACATTGACTTGGTTTCCAGCAACATGAGAACCAGTACCCTTGGATAAATTACCCTTATCCACTGTTGCTTGATTGTTTAAGTTATCGACATCAGAAGCAGAAGATGATGGAGATTCACCTAAATAAATTATTTAAGAAAGAGTGTTACAATCATTGATTTTCATACCCAAAAAGATAATTATGTCATTGATTACATCACTTTCAGAAGCACAAGTGCATCTTTCTCCTTGAGCCAGTTACCCTCAGATAAATTAGCCTCATAATATGTTTTCTACTAGACTAGAAAAGTTCTAAACCTTTAAACAAGAAATATAACGTTCTTTGGCGGAATAGATGCAATACCACTTTTCCTGCAACAGAATCACTATATGACATCTAAATGAAGAAATGCACACAACTTCAAAAGAAGTTGACAATTTATTGTAAAAATGAGAGCGGAAACAAGCCTGAACGTATAGATGCACCATGACCTTCTTCTATTACCTTGAGGAACCACTTGTAAAGTTGCTTGCAACTCATGCCGATCTCTGTTTGTACTAGAATTTTTGCAATAAACCACCCTCATGTATGCCACCTCCATGCATTTGTAGGCCAAAGCAGCAGCAGCCATCTCTTGGCGAGTTTCGTATTCATGGGCACAGAGCCTGTCCAAATATAGGGTTCAGCACATAGCCACATACAGAAGCAGAGTGACGCAGGAATTAGACCATAAGAATACTAGTGCAGTAAAAATCACACTTATTATGGGGTTGCACCCGTTTTGCTTTTACAATAAACTTTTGTCACTCAAAAAAATAAATACTAAAAGCAACCAGCTCTAAAAGGTAATGACACCTAATTGAGCTATTATGGAGGCCAGTCAATGGATATCAATCAAAAAACTAATCACCAAGGGTTGAATATTGACCATGCTATTATGGAGGCACTGTCTCACATGGATGGCCATGCCAAGAAAAATCTAACAAACACCAAGGCTTGAATATTGGACCATAACAGTCACTCAGTCTCACACTTGAACCATGCCAAGACAAATCCAAAGATAATAGGAGATAAAGCCTCAATTGAAACCAATCTTAAGCAGAAATGCTTGAACATTTGGCAAGATCTAGATAAAGCCTCAATTGAAACCAATCTTAAGCAGCCGGGTTCTTCTTCCAATGTTTAGACTACAAACGTGCTGTTAAAATGTGATCTCCTCAGGCTTGGCTAGAACAATTAACAAGCTCAAGCCAGTCCAAGTAGACCAGTTTGTCTTCCAGTGTCTACATACAAGCTATTGAAATGTGACCTGCTAATGCTTGGCTTGAACAATTAAATAAGCTCAAGCCAGTATGAGTAGCTCTGTTAGTCTACATTCCAGGTCAGGAAAAAAATTTGTCTTCTGGATCAAAAAAAATTTGCAAAAAAAATCATAGCAAGTCAATTTCGTTTCAAAATATAATTTCGTTTCAAAATATTTTGGGACAAACTCCTGGACCAAAGAAAAATAAAGAAAAGAAATAGTCAAATAGATGACTCAGAATCCTGAAGAAGGAGAATCAAGAAGAATCTTGTAAATGTTTATTTATCATTAAAAAGATTGCTTCATTCCACCATGAAATTCTTGCTTAACAACACCTGCTTATAAGAGGTACCAAAAAGGTAAAGCTGTTCATAAGAAATACTTCACTACAATTGAAAGGCAAATTATCTGCAACAGTCCACAAGCTAATTTGTATGAGAAAGAGAGATATTTAAGACAGTCTAATTACATTGGGCTCCTACTATATATAAAAGTGGAGTCAAGAGAAGCAATGTTTTTCTTCACAATTTCAAAGTTTCACTTACTCGCAAAGTTTAGCAGCAGTGCCATACGCTTGAATTTGCTTCATCTCCCCATGTCTGCCACTATCGCTACCACAAGTTTCGGTAAGTGAAGCTCCATGAAGATACTTTAAGGCAGCTTGGAAGTAAGCCTCATTGCTCTCGAAAATAAAGCAAGAGCTCTACGAAAGATATTGAATCCATACCAACAATTAGAATAACAGGAAGCACAAAAATATCCTAGAAACAAAAAGTGAACAAATAATAAGGGTAACAGATGTACCTTAAGACGATCTGCAGTGTCTCTAAGATCTTTGGCTTCTTTCAGGGTATGGCTAGCAGTCTGACTGGAGGAAATCATTATCACAGGACTTGAAGCATTGAGATCTCTGACCCCTTGTCTATCAGGCACAAGATGCCCCAAACTGTTGTTAACTCCATTGGTGTTACCAACATTCCCATTCTCAGAATATTTTAATGCCTTTGACACATCACTAGGTGCATCAATAGGACGTCCATCAAACACACCTCCTTTCTGATGCCCTGGTACAGGTCCACAACCAATGGATACTGTTTCTTGTTTACCTTCACCATCAGAACGTGAGAACAATTTTGATTTCCCATTTCTTGGCTCTAATTGTATTGGATTAGCTTTATTTTCACCCTCAAAATCCTGAATCAGGCTCTGCTGGGGGGCAAGCTTCCCATTTCTGCTACATGGAGCACCCAATTTCATATCTGAACCATCAAGATCTTTTTGCTTTATCTTGGTTTCCATTCGACTCTCACTTGATAAATGTCCTACAGGATCCGTCCTACTAACATGATTCTTCTCATCCTTGCTTAACTTAATGCTAGAATTCTTAGGAAAACTGTGTTTAACATCAGCCGTTGTTTCGTGACCAGGAACTTGGTGATTGGGGTCAATCTCTGAGTCAGTGCTCCGGCTCTTCTTTGTATACTCATTAACTGGATCAGCAACGTTCATCTTATCTCTATCAGACTCAGGCACAGATCTTCTGCTCTTGTCCCTAGATTGTGAAGAGCTACCCTTACCAGATTTCTGCAGAACAGCACGTTCACGATGGTTCTTCACTCTATCCTCATCATATCTATGTTCTGGAACATGCAGATCATTGGGGAAACGAACATTTTGCTCTACAGTGTCAACATCACCATTAAGCATATGGGTATTCCCAACCTCAGAAGAAGGTTTTACTTTACCACTGAATTTGTGACTAGCATCTCCATCCATATATTCTAGTGCAGAAAATTTACGGGATTTAGGATGAATCACTGTCCCAGACAAATTAACATCAGCACTAAAGTCCCCATCCGAGCATCTTCTGGGATCATCCATCACAAGGAGAGCACTATTCATAGCATCATCTTTCTCTACAATGTTCGCCCCTGCCGATGTAAACTTGTCCAAATTAGAGGCCCTCAAAGGAGAAGAGGAAACTGATTCCACTGGTGAACCTTTCACTTCTTCAATGTTGGCTCTAATTTTACGGGATCCTGAAACCTTTGAAGAGCTTGAAGTGGCTGCCACTGAAACCTGTCCAGATACCAAATCTCTTCTCAGTGAATCTACAACATCCATAGTCTGTTGAGATGCAATCTTATTTTTATGTTTCCTGGGTTGCTGCTCCTTATCATTTCTCCTGACTTCTTCCATACCATCAACGGGATGATCTCTGCTGGACAAGAGAATCTGTGACATCCTACCATTTTTGTTTGACTTATCATCAGCATCATTATTGCTGGACTCCTTCACCTCAGTCTTTGAAACCCTGAATTTCTTTTGCTTCCTGAATCCACTTTCACTACTTTCCTCTTTCTCATATACCCCGCCATCGTGTGCAGAATTTTGAAATGTCTCCATCTGATTCTTGTTGTCCTCCCAGTCCTTCGATCTCCTTTTCTTCAAAGAACCATCCTTTTTACTAGACTTTCTTGTATCCAAGGACCCACCATCCAACAAGATCTGAGCTTGGTCTCCCAGTTTCTTAACAGAAACTAGTACCTTGTCCTTGACATCAAACTTTGTGTCCTCGGATAAACAGTATTCATCATATTTCCGCATATCCTTCCCACTTCCTTTAGTTGGCAAAACAGTACTTGAACTGACACGCACCCTCACAAGGTCCATGTCAGAAGTCTGATGTTTATCCGAATAGTGCATATCCTGTGTCTTGGACTTCTTAGAGGTTCCACATCCATGTTCATCAGCCTCCCTCTTGCTTTTCATTTTTATTTGTTTTGCATCACCTGCAGATATTTGATGACCCACAAGAATGCACAAACATGCACACAATTACCTACTTTCCCAAAAAGTCAGTCATCCACATTAAATTATTTCAGAAGTTAAATACATACCTCCATTAATTGACTTTTTTTTATGATTAGGCATGTCCTTTTCCACAACCAAGTCATGTGATCTACTCAAATGTTGAGAACTAGATTTCTTCATTGGATTTGGTTCTGCACGACGCTGGTTCATGTCATTTAAGCTCCTGCTTTTCGCAGATTCTTGTAGCTGTTTCTTTGTAGAGTTTGAGATCTGAAAGGGGGCAGCAATGGTTCCAGCATTTGCTATTTCCTTAAAGCCATATTTCTTCTTTCCTCGATTGGAAATGGCATGGGAACTGGAATTCTGGTTATTCTGGTCAAGATGTTGGACATCACCAGAGGATACACCCAATGCAGTTCCACTGATATGATTTTGTGGGTTATTCTGACTCTCAGAAACCGGTAATTGATACAATGCATGAAGGGCTTTCGTTGTCTCCTCCTCGCTAAAGTCACAACGATTCATACCAGGCCTGTTAAAACAATTCAATAGCATATTGAGAAGTTACCAATATGCATAGACATATACTTTTTAGTTTTTACACACATGCAGACAAACAGAGAGAACATTAACAAAGAGAATGAGCATTGCACTCGCAACTTTATTTAGTTTTCAGCTGAAGTAATTCCTAGATCCTACATTAATTTAACTGTAACATGTTGGTTTATCCGGCAATGTGTAACTGCAAAAGAAGAAAGCAAACTTACAGCCAATTTAGCATGCTACACAACCATTTATCAGGGAGATGCTCTGGCTTTGTACCATAGGGTAGAAGCCGCCATCTCTGACAACTGTCACACTGTACCCAATCTTCTTCTATAACTACAGGAGCTGCCACTGGAGGAGCCATCTCAGAACTGAGTCCATTTTCCATAACAGGAGGACATGCAATTGAAGGATCTTTTATAGAGACCCCAGATATTGACTGCTTATCAACTTTCTTACCACTTGATCTTCCCTTTGGTTTATCCAAGAATGCATTCCTTTGCATTTCAACAGAACCAAGGCTAGCATCCTTCAGCCTATCCCCAGAAGGCCTCCCCACTGGATCCATTTGATTATCTTTCTGTTCCAAATTTGTTACCAACAATGACTCTCTACGATTATCTCTGCCCTTATTCTCCTTCGGTGGCTTTATTTTTTGAGTTTTACTATTACTGTCAGTAACCACATAACTAGTACTCTTCTTATCATTTGGTTCTGCACTTGTACCAAACCTTGAGCTTTCATTTGTTGAAACAGCCATTGGCTTGACATTACTTTGTGTCCCCTTTGACTTATTTTTGCGCTCAAATGAAAGCTTTTCCGGCTTAAAAGGAACACTTGTTTCATCATCTTCATGAAATGTAGCTTTCAAACCAACCTTCTCTTTTTGAGGATTTAGATCTTCCTTACATTTAGACTCATCAGAGTAACCTTTTAATGAGGCAGAAGTTTTCTGACCATTTCCATCGTCCCTACACTCAATGAAAACATCCTTGTGGGAGTTTACTGCTCTGTCCTCACAGATGTTTTCCACTACAATATTCCTAGGATTTCGCTTATCACTCTTGCCACAGTCTTGGCCAGATACTGACTCCGAAGACTCCGATTTGACTAAATCAGAGGAAAGTAATCTACCTTTCCCACCATCCTTGTAACCTTCCCTGAAAACTTCAGCTGCCCCACCAGCAGCTTTCATAGAGTTGCGAACATCACATACTGACTTGGAAACAGGTGTGCATTTCAAGTCATCAGACATAAATTCCTTGCCTTCTGTGGTTTCAATCACTGATATTTTCTTCACTTGTAATGTCATGTCATTCTCAGAATCTGCACCATTCTCGTGCTTCAATTTCCCCACTAGTTTCATTTTCTTTTCCTTGAACACTTTCCCATTTTCCATCATTGAAGCTGACTCATCTACTAGCATGGCAGAGTGTTCTTGACGACCACTTAGGGATGGCATGGGTTTACTGACACTAAAATGTTTTTCCTTTCTCATCAAGCAAAGCAGACTGTCATTAAGAGGTGATACCAGTCTACCCCCAGGGATGGAGAAGGAAGTCATGACCTGTTTTAACACAGACAAATACCATCAAACATAAGCAGGTCATTTTAGTTCCATCTAGTGGAAAAGAAACAGATTATCCAGAAAATGCCAAACAAACCATTACCTGAATGATGCTAGTGGGAGACTTATCAGCGGTCTCTCCAGAAATGGGTGATCCTCCACTTTCCACTGGGCTGTTCCCCAGTGATGAAGATGGGGAGTCATCAAGTCCAAGACCACTATAAATTGCTGCATTCTTCCGTTCTGAGTTATCACAACCTACTTTTATTCGAACCTTCAGTGTTCTTTGGTCAGTTGGATTGCCTGATCTGTTAGAAATTTCATCTTTCAAGGGACTCTTCACAGCAACTTGGGCTTGTTTGATGGAGGCATCTGCAGAAGGAACTCTCGAATTATGCAACCCAGTCCCAATTCTCAAAGATGGGGCTGTATTCGAAGGAGCTTTCAAATTCTGCAAGGCACCCTGTATGGGAACATAACCCACAGTGCTCAAATAAAATAGAATTCCCCAAGCTGGCAAGATGTCAGCCATATATATCTCTTTCCTACCAAATGATCTTTACGTTAAAAGAAATTTTCCATATACCTCAATGGCTAAATTGTTAGGAGATCTAGGCTGATTGTAGTTTCTTTGTGGAGTCTTTGGATGAGGCCAAACAGAAGGAGAGCGTTCATAGGTAGGTAAGAACGAGCCATACCCACCAAATTTTGCCCCTGCCAAAATAAGCAAAAGTCCCATATTATTATTTTCCGTGCACAAAGAATGCACTTCTCTCTGTGTTTCACAACTCCCATAACAGGTCACTTACCCAAATTCTCAGCAGAAACCCCGCCTTCAAAATCTTTTTGAAAATGGCCAAGAAAATTTTGAATCTTCTCATCCTTTATGAAAAAGAAATTAAACTCTTACAAGTGTCATTAATAAACAAACTAAAACAAAATATCAAGAAATTTATCTATGAAATATCCAGAATTAGTTACTAACATAGCAGCCATCAAAAAGGCCAAGACGTTAGAATTGCAGGAAAAGTCTAAACTATTTGAGAGGTTTCTGAAATGGTTTCACTCATTTAAAGGAAATTTGCACTAATGGTCAACTCGGTAGTCCAGAGAGCAGGGGAAAGATATAATCAACCTTCTATTAATCATTCTTTCAGCGCACAAAAGATGATAATCAACTAAAGCAAGTCTTAAATTTTATTGGGGGGTTTAAATTCTTTCTAAAAAGATAAAGGTCCCTCAGACATTTCTCCAACCAGAACAGGTTAATCATCTGCATAATATCAAAGAAAATTGGGTTGGTTCAAAACTCTAATCACCAAAGTTTCTACGAATATAACCTAGAGGCTCCGCACAATTGGTTATAACATATTTTCTGCATACTCAAGTACACAGGGATCAGTCATATATTGCAAGCGACAAATCAAGGAGCACTTCCTCACTGATTTGATGAAGTGTTGAATTCTATCCTCCAAAACTCTTATCCTTATTTGACCCCACAACTACAAATAAAGCATTGATCTTTCCTATAACCAATATGTAATAAAAATAGGATTCCAAAATATAAGCCTAAACTAGTCACTAAACAGTGCGATGCCATGAGAATACTAAATGTAATTTAATCAAAATTTGTTTAGTATTGAATTTGCTTTATTATAATAAAAAAGTGAGTTCTAATTAGTTTTAACTGACATGTAGCAAAATGTGGGCTATCAAAAACTTAACTGACAGCATAAGAAACAGTCAGCAAAATATGAAACACATTGTATAAATTTCATAAAACCTATATTTCTTCGTTCACGTGATTTCAATTCCCATGTGATTGAACAATTCCACTCCACTAACCCAAATATTTTCAATTCCCCATCAAACAGATATTACAATCTCAAAAATTAAATTTCCTTAATTCTCCTACAGTTTTTCATGAACCAAACAAACTTAGCACAATCACCACTACACAATTTAAATCTCAAACAAACACATTCCACATAAATTAAATTCAAATTCTTCACAATCACAATTAATCAAACAAAAACAAAAACAACAATAATTAAAACAATTCTCCAATGAAAACGCAAAGAAGCCCTTACAAGGTAAGAGAGATCGATGTCAGGGTCAATGTTGCTGTTGCTGTTGCTGTTGCTGTCGTCGTCGTTGTCTTCATCCTTGTAATACAGAGCCTCACCTTCCTCAAGCTCAGTATTCTCTTCCATATCCATCATCCCCAACCCGAACCCTAACCCTAACCCTAGCCCTAACCCTAACCCTAACCCTAACCCCAAAACCCTACCCCTCCTTCCCTAAAGTCCAACATCACCAAATCTCTTCAGAAACACCGCGAATCAAAGCTCCCAAACCCGTCTCTAACCCCACCCAATCACAAACCCTCATTGAAATTTCAACGAATTTATTACGAAACCAAAAAGAAAATACACGATCGAGATGAGGTGCACGGAGAGATCGGACGGTGCAGATTGATCAAACCAATCAGCGCCGACTTGGGGTTGACTCGGATTCGGCGGCGAGTTGAGACCGGAATCGATTTCTCTCACAAAATAAAAGAGAAAGAGCTTTGTGTGTTTTTTGGCCTTTGGTTTTTACTATTTAATTTTTTTTTTGTTTTATTTAATTTATTTATTTTTCTATTTTTATTCTTTAAAGTCCGTTTTAGGAAGCAAACTCTTTGAGCTTTGATAGCCAGAGATCAGAGGAAAGGAAGTAGATTTTTTTATATTTTTTTGTGTTTATATTTTTCTTAGCTTGGTTCTTGGATGGGACTGCGTGTTGATGGCGCGTGGAGGTTCGGCGCGTGGAGGATTTTTATTGCTTTTATCATGGAGTAGAGGAGGAGAGACAGCGTAGCTAAGAAAACGGCGCCGTCTGGTTTGTAGTTTAAAGTGGTTTGGTTTTGTTACGTTTTGTAAACAATGTGTGGCAGCTTCTTGTCCGTTGGGACAGTTGTGTTTGGACATATGCCTAACTTGATTTTGGTCATGTAAAATTCAATTGAAGCTACCTGAATTTCCGTTTGTTTGTCAAGAAAGTCAATTGAATTTTGGGATAAAACAAAATTTATGTACTAATACTTATGGTGTTGTATCTTAAGTATTTTAATTAAATTAAATCACATTATTGATTTTGTTATTCTTAAAAGAAGATTATATTGTTTTGTATTATAATTATCAATACAATCATACCATTCACTCAAGATGTGTATCACCTGAAGCTTATACTATTGATATCAAGGTTAAGTTATGGTTAAACTCATTTAAAAGAATCTCTATGATTCATATTAGTTCACTCAAGATGTGCGTTAGTTAAAGCTTGTGCTATTGATATTGAAGTCAAGCTATGGTTTTTTTTTTGATGTAAGAAGTCAAGCTATGGTTGAATTCACTTGAAAGAATCTTTACTATTTTTTATCTTTTAAGTTCTTAAGGTTGAGAATGGGACACTATGGTCACATCTGAATAGAGTCTTCATAATTAACCATCATCTTTGCCATATTTTCGATTAAAATTAAGTAATGTGAAAATGTGTCATTATCACTATTCTTCCTTTTTTTTTTTAGAATAAATATAAAAATTCATGATGATGAATGATGATGATAACATAGAACTTTGTAAAGCTGATATGAATTATGGTATCATAAAACTTGTGGGTCTTAGAGAATCTATTGTAGCAACGTATTCTTTTCTTTTTCCTTTTGCGTGAGGGAATAAATATCAAATTGAAAGATGGAATGCGTTTTCTTCAGTGTACTCATGGCCGTGCTCGTGCGTAGATACTATATACCCCTCTCATTCCTGCCTATTTTTGTCGTGTTCCAAGATTTTCAGACAATTCATGTGAGTGCAAGCTTGATATAATGATAATGCAACTATGATTACATGCTTTTCAACGTTTCCTTCGCACTAACACATTTGCTTCTTATTTTAGATTCTACTTTCTAGTCAACAAGATTGATGTCAACTGCGAAACTAACTTGCAATGTTAATATGAACAAACTTCTTTAATGTGAAAAATATTTCCCCCTTGTTTAATTATTTGCTTGAGAGTGATTGACAATGGAAGCCGAGACCTTCTACGGCACTTGATGTTGGGTGGACACCGGATTTGGAGTATTTTTCCAGCTCCTCCCTCTCTCACCCCTAACTTTGGGGTTGAATTTTTAAAGCTCTTTTTGAAGAGCCCCTCCACACCCGAATCTCATGGTATATCTTGCCATGGCAAAAACGATTCGACCGTGGTTTACCTGGCTGGGATTACGGCTCCTGCTCTGTTGCTGCTCCAGACATTGATGGCTGTGGTTGCTCTTGAGATTTTCAGGAAGGTGGCCAAATTATGTGCCGATTGGTGTTTTTGTTTGTTGTACAGTTTGTGTATGTTGTTGTCGTTGTTGTTGTTGTTGTTGTCGTCGTCGTGGTGTTGTTGTAAATGTTGTATTGTTGTTGTTGTTAGTTGTAGTTTCTGCCCTCTTGGTAGGGTGTTTTGCCCTCTTGGTAGGGTATTTTGCTGTGACGTATGTCACCCTGTCTACCCTCTCTGTAGGGTTGTTACTGTTACCCTCTTCGTAGGGTTATTATGTTGTATAATCACTTGGATTTACTTCTATCTCGTATGAGTGGAAGTTCATCTTTGTGATGTTTTTCAATGAAATTATATTTACTTATCAAAAAAAAAAAAAAAAAGTAAGTCGTTGTACTACAAAAAGTTTGTACAAGAGACATGATCACATGATGTAAAGACTTGACTTTCAATTATCCTCTTATATCGGAAAGATATCTCATACAAAATTTATGTGTATACAATTTCTCACATGTTGTGAGAGTGAAACTCATATCATAAAAGACGAAAGGGTAAATTACAGTGACACCCTCTTCTTTTGGAGAAATTAAACTCGTTACACCTTAATTTGGGAAAATGACACTCCGCTCCCAAATTTACAAAATAATTAACACTCAACCCCCTTATATAATTTTTCTTTTTAACTTTGGTTAGTTAGATATTGGTTTAAAAAATTAATAAAAAGTAAGCAAAAAAAATAAAAGAAAATGAAAAAGGGGGCGGAGTGTTAATTATTTTGTAAATTTTGGAACAGAGTGTCATTTTCCCAAATTAGGGTGTAGTGAATCTAGTTTCCCCAAAAGAAAGAGGTGTCAGTGTAATTTACCCAAAACGAAATATATAACTGTTCATGAGACAATTTCCTCTCATGTTGAGACCATCATTTTTGTAGTCATTTTTTTCAAACATTCAACTTATTAAGTATGTGGGAAGTTGAGTTTTATTTTGATTGTAATATCTCTGTTTTTTTTATTTTATGCTATGTCTGAAAGTTTGAAGGAAAGTGAGAGTAAGGGTAAGGGGGAAAACAGTGAGGAAGGGGGATAATAGTTAGCATTTTCCATTATTTGGATGTTCTAAAAATTATGTAGGAAGAGAAGAATATATATTTATTCCCTTGTTTTTTATGTTTTAAAAATAAAAATGGAAAGGAAAATAAAATAATAATACATCATAAAAATTGACAATTATACCTATTTGATATGCAATCTTAAAAACAAAACAAAATAAATCCTTGTTTTGTTATTAGATCTTATTAGTACACGTAGATGATCTTGTTAGTTACCACATAGTGGGTTTTAGAAAACTGGCTACAACCTGGTTTGTAGCTAAACCTTGTCCCATGATAAAATTCATTCACCAAAAAACAAAACAATATATATCATAATAATTTATGGGATTAGCATTCATAATCAAAATAGAACACATCACTTAGAGCATTCCCAGCGAGCCTTTCAAAATACATTTTTTGTCAAAATAAACGTTACTATAGCTAAAAAATCACAAAATCTCACTCCCAACAGGCCATGGGTTTTAACTCCCGCATTTACACGTTACTACAATAACATGTAAAAATACATGTTACTGTAGCAAAATGGAATTTTTTTTTATTCGATCTTCTCTCTCCTTTCTCCTCTCTCCTCTCTTTTTTTTTTCTTCTTTTTTCTTTTTGTTTCTCTATGCGCTGCTTTCTCTCTCTCTCTCTTGCTCTGCTCTCTCTCCCTCAGTCTTAAGTCAACGGCTCGATGGAGGTGGTTGTGGGTTGGTGGTTGTTCGGCTTGGGGTTTGTGTTTGTGTTGCTTGGTGGGTTTCTTACTGTGAGATTGTTTCCAGATCTATTGGTGATGGTGGTTCGTGGTGGTGATGGGGTTTGTGTTTGGGTGGTTGCCATGGGATTCGGTGGCTGGTTTCTCTCCCCCTTCTCGGCCGTGGTTGCAGACAAAATGGGTTGTGGTGGGTTTGTGTTTACCAGCGTGGGTATGGTGGTTGTGGGTTTGGGTTTGCCGGCGTGAGTGTGGGGGTTATGGGTGGTTGTCGTGGTTGAGGAGGCGTGAGTGGGTTTTGGGTAGTTGCCGTGGTTGATGAGGCGTGAGTGGATTTTGGGTGGTTGTCGTGAGTGGTGGCTCCTGTGGTGGCCGATTTGGCTTGGGTAGTTTCTTGGTGCTGGGTTGTTGATTTGGGATGTGCTGGGTTGTTGATCGGGTTGTTGAGGTTGTGGTTGATCAGCTCTTGGGGTTTTGATGGTTGCCGTGGGTTTGGTTGGAGTGTGAAAAAAAAATATAAAAAAAGAATTATTTTATAATATTTTAATATGATGTATTGTAAAATAGAGAATGAGATGTGAGATGTTTTGTAAAAGTGGGTAGTTAAAATAGAAAAGTGACTTTTTAAAGATGTAAAATAGAGAATAGATGCAAAATGGGTTAGGAATGCTCTTAGCGGCTATTTCATTTGCCAATGCTTATGCCCATTATAATAAACAATCTATTGTTTTTTTTGTTTTTAAATACCTTTTACCGCTTCATATCACTAATAAACTTGAAACTCAAAGATAATCCAATCTAAAGCAACATATCTAAAACATTAAAACAACAATTAAAAATCATATTAGCCTTTTGCTTGTAGCTAAGAAATTGATTTGCCACAGCTCAAAATTTGATATTTGTAACAAAATTTTTTGCTGATGGTGGTACAATTAATCATTCAGTTATAACAGAGACCCATTAAAGTGCTTTATAAAACACCTTGTAAGCAGCACTTCAAAGCTTTAAACTCAAGAACAAAAACACCTCATTTCCAAAACCCACTTACAAATAGCATGCAATTACCCACAAAACACCGCAACTTCTTGAAAACACAAACCAATCATCAAGCATATCATAGATTAATTGAAACCCAATTCACCGAACCCAAAAAACGAGACAAATCCAGAAAATCCCAATAAATCTGTGAAAGCTACAAATCCAAACCAATATGAGTAGAGGGAGAGAACCTTTAAGTTGTGGACTTGTGGATGTGTGAGAGGAGAGAGAACAGATATGAGAGATTTTAAGTCTCCATATAATTCGTAATTTTAACCATTTTTAAGGGGTGAATTTGACCTTTTAATTTGTTTTAAAGTAATTGCATCCATCCAGCCCTCCTCCAAATTCTCTTAATTTGGGGAAATTAAAAAATGTTTGAAGGGTTATCTTATCTTTTTAATTCCCTCGATCATTTTCTCTTTCCACTTTAAATGACTCCTAAACAAAGTTTATTAAACCTTCTTCATCCCCTTCGCTCAAATCTCGTCTCATTCCCTTCCATCCAAAGTCCAAACCCACTGTTTGTAAGACAAACAAAATGACAAAATTAAACTAAATTTTGGTTAGATCTTATACAACACAACGAAAAATTTATGGTTGAAAAAAAGGGTGGATTAACTAAATATTTAATCAAATTGAATATTGACTGGTTAAAATTGGGTATTAATGATTAAATTTTGGAGCCAATACATTAAAAAAAAAAAAAAAAAAACTCCCAAGTTGGGTTCAGATAATCTGAATTTTTCTTTTGCCAAGTCATATAATCATATTCACTCATTAATATAAAACAAAAATAAATAAATCTTTGAAAATTTACACCAACTTCCCCTTGAATTAACAATACTCTCCCTAAGGCATGTGATAAAATATAAGAAAAATATATATATACCCTTTTTTTTGTTGGGGTTAAAAAGGACTTAATCTTACTCTATATATATATATATATAAAGAAGAAAAAAAAGAGATTTGTGCTTTTGTTTATGGTGTAATAAAACTTATTTGGAGAGGTTAAAAGACATGTTGGAGTTGTGAGAGTTCTTCTCCAAGTTGTTCATACTGAAGCATTTATTTATGGGTATTCTGGGTGAAAACTTAGAAAAGAGAGATGAAAGAGTAAGGGGAAGGGAGAAAGGATTCTTTTGACACTTCAACTTATGGAGATCCTATATTCAATCATAAGCTTAAATAGTTAAAAGGTAAATTACACTGTTATCTCATTTTTTTGGGAAAACTAGACTTGTTACACTCTAGTTTGGGGAAATGACACTTCACTCCTAAATTTGTAAAATAATTAACACTCCGCCTCTTTTTCCCCAATAAGGGTATTGATTCATCACAACTCAAAGCACATAAATGATAGAACACGTGAATTTTCGTTAAATTTTTATTGTTAGTGAAATCCTGAGTATAAAAATTATTAACTAAATTGCATATATCATTCCTAATGGGAAATAAAAAGCAAATATAAGCAATATCTAATGAGTTTTTAGCATCTTTGGGATTTAAAGATGAATTGAGAAAGAGAAGTTCCACTATTTGCTAATAACTATTATTTGATTTTTTTTTTTCTATCAGTATATAAATCGCACTTCAAGTTTCAAGGGATTTTTTTGAATAGTTTGATTTTTAAAACAATTTTGCAAAAAAACACTGTTTTGAAACTAATAAGGTAAATAGCCTCTCGCGGAACTCGTCGCTTGTAGAGACAAGTTCCATGTGGAACTCGTCTCTCCAAGAGACAAGTTCGATTAAAAATAACATTGCGTGGCATTCCGTGGCATTTTGAAGTGGAAAAATTTGACCCCGCTGGAACTCGTCTCTTGGAGAGACGAGTTCCAGCAAATTTTTTTAAATCCATTTGAGGATATCTTCAGGGTCTGGGATTTGGATGTTCCAGCTGAGGACGGTGAACTTGTTAAACAATTGAACAAGGCCCTAACAGAGAGTTCCATTGAATCCGTACCGTCAACTCTTAATGATTCAGGACCATGGAAAGATTTGGAAGAAGAGTCTGTTGATAATCTAATTATTATAAAAAAAAAAAAATTAATCTGGTTGGAACTCATCTGTTCCATTGAAAAAAATGGGGATATTGTTTATGATCATGGCAGAGAGTGGGAGTTGCCAAGACATGGTCGTGGGTCCATCGCAAACCCACAACCACCATACCCGCAAACCCACCACACACTACATAGAGCCACCACCGACAACCACCATACCCACAAACCCACCACACACTGCACAGAGCCACCACCGATCCACCACAAACCCATACCCACAAACCCAAGCCACCACGAACCCACACTGACAAACCCATAACCACAAACCCATAAAATCGAAACCTATCCATTAGACCCGCTGCAAAACCGAAACCCACTATTAGCCACAGACCCACGCCGGCAGCTCCTTCTTAAACAAAAAGCAAAAAAAAAAAAATGAGAGAAGGAAAGAAAAAACAGAGTCTGAGAGATGAGTGAGGAAGAGTTTGAGAGAGATAAGTGAGAAAAAAGAGAGGCAGATTAGAGAAAATGTAAGAGAGAGAGAGTTTTCAGCTTTTGAGAGTTTTGAGAGTTTAAGGCGGGGAGATGATATTTTTTTTTCATTTTAAGTGGAACTTCCTTCGTCTTTCCAGTTGCAGACGTGGCAAAAATGCAAAAATTTAATTGGAACTCGTCTCTTCTAAAGATGAGAAGGCTATTTCCCTCAATTGTTTTGAAACAATATTTTCTTGTAAAATAGTATTAAAAATAATATTATTAAGCAAAAAAAATCGTTCTTTATTTGTAAAACAGGAGAGGCGTGGAAGGTTGGATCAAGTGTGAGCATGTGGGGGGTGTGGACTTGTGGGGGATTGTTTAAAAATTTATTGATATTTTTAGACAACTGATGGAATAGATTTTGATGTGAAAATCTCAAAGTCGTTGTACCTTTTAATCCTCAAAATTCTGACTAGACCACCAAACATTAAAATAAAGATTTTATGCATAAAATTTTTTGCATATGGACAACGAAAATTACATCTATGTATTTTGGGTCAAACAATGGGGTTCAACAGCCAAATTGTTCTTATTTGCGACAAGTGTGGTAATATCCTAAGTTCCATATAAGAATATTCCTTATTAGGAAAAGGAAACCCCAAGAAAAGTATTACTTATCAGAAAATTCTACAAGACTTGTTTGTAAAAAAATAAAAAATAAAAAATACCATTTTAATTACACCATTTATTTTAAAATATTTTAATCTCTATTATTGACTTGTTAAAATAAAATAATAAAAATAAAACGATGTATAGGCCCAAAAAAGAGAAGAATTAACATTGCTCAACTTGATAATTTTATGATGAAAAATCCCAAAAAAACCATATCCTTACTATTTTGAATTACAAAATCACAGTAATTTATATAAAACCATAATTTACATATCTAAACATTTAAAATAAACAATCATGATCATAATGAATATTTTAAGAAATTCTGATGGGTAGTTTAACTGGTCCGGTCTTAGCTGTGCTCCTTAATAATCATTAATTCGAGTCTCCTCAGAACCATCTACCCGAGACCAAAACCTTGCGTACACATGACTAGCAAGGTATTACGTGTCCTCTTAAAAATACGTATTCCCGAAATATATTAAATATATGTTAACAGAAAAAAATACGTATTTATTGTATTGACAAACTACCCTTACTTTAAACAAACCATTGATTTTCAATTATTATCTCATATTTTCCTTATATAATTTATATAAAAAAATAACTAAAAAACAATATCTTATTCGCTACCTTCCCTTCTCGTTGGCTCCCACTTAGCAGGCCGCACGTGTTGGACAGAAGCATAACCATAAAATCTCCATCAACGTCTCACGCCGTCTGAGACATTTTTGTTTTCAAGCTCTTTCAGTCACACCCACGTTATTTCTCACGGTAATAATAAATTTTTCTCGGACAGTTTAGACGGACCTCCTTTATTTTTTTCACTTTGGGATAATTTTTTTTTTCTTTTCTTCTTCAACGAACATCTCTTTCATTGTTTTCGTCTTTTAGGGTTCCAAATCAGATTCGATCGTATCGCTCCCTCTCGATTTTAACACCCACTTTTTTTCTTCTCTTAATTATTTTTAAAATTTTCTCATTTAGGTTTTCGATCTTATCGTGGCTAAGCTATTTCTCTCTCGTTTGCTCGAATCCAATCGTTTGAGATTGAGTTTTTTTGTTTTTTTTTTTCAAATTCGAAGTTGTTTTGGTGTTCTATTCGGTGGGTTTGTAATTGTGTTCGAAAAACATCAGGGTTAGTGTTTTTTTCCGTACAATTTCATTTCCGTGGTTTTTGTTTTGTTAACGATGAGTTGTAGTTGCTAATTGCTAAGCTGTGATTAGCGTTTGTGTTTTTTTTGGTTGAAGAATTTGAAATTTTAGGGTTTGATTAATGGATTTTTGTACTTAATTGCAGCGAATTTTGCTTGGATTACAGTAATTAGATAAAGCGGGCCTGAAGAAGAAGAAGAAGAAGAAAGTTGATTGCTTGGAGGGTATTCTTCGTAAATTGTTAATTAATACGGGGGCAAATGTTTGCGCCGAACATGAATTCCGTGCCCGAAGCCGCTGTAGTTCCGGGCACAGTGTTAATCCCAATGCGGTTCGTTTGGAGACACGGTGGAAACAGCATTTTTCTATGTGGTTCTTTCACACAGTGAGTCTCAGTTTTTTGTTGTTGTTTGACTTTTATTGAATGTTGTAGATTAGATTAGTTTAGTTTAATTTGTACTTAATGGGAAATTTTTTTTTTTTTGTGTGTGTGTGTGTGTGTGTGAAGGTGGTCACAGCTTGTGCCAATGTTGCCAGTCGAGGGTTGTGATAATGTGTTCCAAACTGTTTATGGCTTAATGCCTGGAATCCATCAGGTCAGTTTGTGGTTTTGGATTGGAGTAATTAATTTTTTATTTTTGTACTTTGAAGCAATGCCCTGTGGAATTTAATGATGATTGTATTGTTAGATATTCGCATTTATTGATTTGATGTTTATGTTGGTGAATTCAATTATTAAGCATGTGTTGTTGACAATGGGACATGATTTGACTTGTTGTTGACAATGGGTTCGAAGATTTTTGGTTAGTGATGAAGCACTTTTATGGTGTAGAATGGGAGGGAAGAGGTGATAAGGTGTTGAAATGGTTGAGGATGTAAATAGGCTTGTGGCTAAGAACAATGAGATCTATATCAGGAGCTGAAGTAGATCGAGAAGAAGATCTCTTATATAAGGATTAAGGATGTACTTAGTCACTTTGTAAAATTGTTATTGTTTTTACATTGTTATCATCATCGTCAAAGAAATAAATTTTCTGGCCCAAATCAGGTTTAGTGTTCTTGGGAATTGATTGAACATGTTCTGCTAAGAAGAAAATAATTGGGTTGACAGTTACTGTGAAAAGAATAAGGCTGCTAGTTTATGTTGGGTGGTTTTGGGCACTCCAAAACTGGGATTGATGAGTGGAAATATGAAAGCAAATGTTGCAGCATGGGAACCATTTAAATCTCTGTTATTTGGGAAGTGGAGTTTTTTTTTTTAAATTTTTTTCTATCACCTTGTCCTGTATAAGGGCTTACCAGTCCAAGGGTTGGACTAATTATATGGTATTTGAGCAAGGGTTTCTGAACCTGTTCCCCTTCATGACCATGAGAATGAATGAAATGAGAAGATGAGCAAATTTTTTTTTTGAAAAGTTACTCACTTACTTGTAGAAAAGCCAAGGGAGCTCTGCCCAATTACACAAGAATGGCCACATGTTCTCAAGTGGATTGAGTTGTATGTAGTGGCAGTATATGATAATTTATGTTTTTTGCATTTCCTTTGGTTGTCTGAAGAAGTTTTAAGTAGTTGTGACAATATAAATGGATCTAAGCTTTTACGGAGTTAAAGCATTGACTGTGAATTGGGCTTTCTAAGATTCTGTTTGAGTGGGTTTCGGTTCATCCTTCTTTTGGACTTTCAGTTATTTCTTTGATTTTATAGATGTTCTAAACTTGGGCTTTGATTTTTAGTTTTGTATTTTGTTTTTTTTCAGGGCGCCCTTTTGTATACTCATGTGTACTAGAGTTGTCCCCATGACGCTTTTTTAATATGTGCGTATACGTACACACAAACACCTGCATGTGTGTGTTATTTTTAGAAAGAACATTGAAACTTTGTGCAGTTGTAGTGTGAAATTACCCTTTGGGTCTTCTATCAAGTTTTGCATAGAGGCCATTTGTTTTTAAATCTCGACAATATAGAAGTAGAATGGATTTCTGGGTGATTAAGATTGTTTATAAATGTGTAAGATATGAGATTATGGTATACTAAGTATAGTCATAAAGTAGAAAGGAGTTTGTTTGTGGCTGAAAAAATCTAACACAATGTAAATTATGGTATAAAATGAACTGTTTCTTTCATTTTGTTTCTCCCAAGATTCTATTCTCGAGTGTTAATTATTACTACTGATCTATGGGCTTAAAGTGCTTGAATCCGTCAAAATAAATGCAATTCTTAGAAATTCCTGTTGTTTGAACAAAGAATGCTACAATGAGGCATTCAGTTTTTTTTTTTGCCAGAATGATGAAGATGTTTATAAACTTTTATTCTTGGAGACATGAATGTGCTTATATGTGGATTAACTTGCATGCAGTACAAGTTCTATGTTGATGGACAATGGCGATATGATGAGTCCGAACCTTATGTGACTGGCGATTATGGGATTGTGAACACACTAGTTGTGGCTACAGATGACATGGATGTTGATAATGACTCCTTTCGGCGTACGGTGAGTTACCTATAAAAAAAAATATTTGAAATCATGGTTACCATGATACTTATTGCTCTTGTTGTTGTTTTGTGTCTTGTGATGATTTTGACAGAAGTCAAAAGTCTTAGCAATATCTCTTTGTCTGTGGGCTTGACTTTAGGAGTTAGTTTGAAATTTAGTTTTCTTAATACTCGGACAATCTTTGCTCATTTGAAACCTATGAAGCAAGTGTTTTTCAGTCAATCACAAGAATTAGTAAGTACAAGTGCATGTTTCCTTAGTGACCATCTTTTGGATGGTCTTACCTTGTCATATTCAATCCAACAATAGGTACACAGTATGCTTTTTCTGTTCTGTTGCAACAATAGGTACCCGTGTAGGCTGTATCTCTTCTACTTATTCAAAAAAAAAAAGGTTTTTCTGTTTATGAGTTATATAAGTGGACTGGGGGTCTGATGTACAATGCAGGTCCGAATTACAGATGGTACAGTGACTGAGGTGGTGCCAAGGATATCCGAAGCTGACTTACAGGCCTCCCATCAACGTATTTCTGATTTTTTGTCTACTCACACTGTTTATGAGTTACTTCCTGAGTCAGGCAAGGTTTGGATGCTTTCCCATCAACCTTCATTTGAGACTCACAATTTACTGTCTATCTAATGTTGATCACTGTGATTTGGTCCATTATGTTCCTAATTTTAAAACATCTAGCTTACAGGTTGTTGCGTTGGACGTTGATTTACCTGTGAAGCAAGCATTTCACATATTACATGAGCAGGTATCTACTTTTTCTCCCATGAGTTTAGAATTGAGTTGAAGTCCATTATGCATATTTTGAAAGGTTTTCTTCTAAGAGACATGTTTTGGGCTATTACTTACATTACGTGTGAGTTTGGATTAGCTTTTTTCTTTTAGCCTTTTAGCTTATTTGCTTATGTACAATTTTTTAAAGCTTCACTTTTTTTAGGTACAACTGTACTTTTGTCAGCTTTCAGCAAAAAGCTAATCCAAACGCATGCCACTAACCTAAAAAGGAGAAAAGAAAGGGTTCAAAATTTTCTCCCTTATTCTATTGTGCCAATGTGTACTGTTCATCTGATATATGGAAGAGAATCATAAACGTGTCTGAAGTGAATCTATAGTGACTTTTAATTAGCATTTTGGAGGTGCTAAAGTACTTCTGAAAGGCTAATTAGATCATGTTTTTATTTCTTTTATTTTTTTTGAAAGGGGGGGGGGGGGGGATTGAGGCTTTAATGATGAGAAGAGCAACAAGTTTTTATAGTAATCTATTTATTTTTGGGACCCTTGGGCTACCAGGTTCCATCCTTTATGTACCCTATGTGCTGATAATGGAGTTAGTTGTTCCAGTTTTTTTGTCTATTATAGGAGAAAAATCACCTAGACTTATCAAAAAAAAAAAGGAGGAGGAGAAAATTCACCTAGTCTGTGCCTTTACATGTAGTTTTTCTCTTATTCTTGACATTCTTGAGTAATTACTTATTTTCTAATAAAGAGCTTGGATATGCACCTCTCTGATTCAAGCTGTTTTCAGGGAATCCCGTTGGCTCCTCTTTGTGACTTCCGCAGGGGGCAGTTTGTTGGAGTTCTTAGTGCATTGGATTTTATTTTAATATTAAGAGAGGTATGTGTTGGTAAGGAATTATGTACATTTTACGCTGGTGAGTTTTCCAAGTGCAAACTCTTCCTATGGTTATTATGTTTTATAATTTGTTTCACCAAATATCTAATTCATTATTCTTGAAGCTACCAATCTGCCATGTTTAGGGATTATGGGCTAGGTAAGATAAACCTGGTAGATGTCACCGGGTTTTATTTTTCTTCTAGTATTAATCTTTGTCATATCATGAGAAACTTTTTGCTGAACTTTTTGGAACATAACCCGTAGGAGAGGAGTTTCCGATTCACCTTATTCAGATCATTTTTATTTTTTAGTGTTGTAATTTTGGGTTTTCTTCCCCTGTTATACTTTGAAGGAAAAATCTGAAGTATTAGAAGGCTTTTGATGTCTTAATGTGGACATTCAGAGGAATGCATATTTAATTCTGTGTGTATATACATATACATCTATTACAACACTATTTCTGAAAATATATTTACTGCCAAATCAGCATTAGACATATTTAACTATTAAATTTTTTTTTTTTTTCTTTTTGGTGTTAGCAATATATTTATTGGATTTTGATATATTTAATGCAATTCATACTAGATAAGATTTTATTGTTTGTGTGTTTCTTGTAAAGTTTAGTCAAATTTATACTCAGACATATGTGTGTATGCATGGTTTAATAGTTGATAACAATTGTTAAGCATGCTAACTCATGTTTTATTTTTAGCTTGGGAATAATGCGTCAAATCTGACAGAGGAAGAACTTGAAACTCATACTATATCTGCTTGGAAAGAGGGAAAAGCGTATCTGAGCAGACAAAACGATTGTCAAGGGAGAGCATTTCCTAGACGTCTCATCCATGTAAGTATAGCATCTGGCGTGATTGTATCTCTGTCATGCAAATAGACCACTTGGGTTTGATATTTTCGTTTTTTTTTTTAGTTCATTGTTGATTAATAACGTGCAAGAGATGCTAGTCATGTGTACTTGTCCCTAAAAAAAGAGATGCTTATCATGTTGATGTGGGGTTGGGTGGGTAGGGGTGCTTAATTGTCTCTACATTTGCATACAATCATATGCACATACCTCATATTTTGCAAAATGTAAATATCCAATCTTTGGGAGACAATAAGTACAAGAATAATATTTCATTTACTCAGAATCACTTCAAGTGAAAACATTGTTTCTGATAAATTAGAAAGTCTCAGCAATATCAAGAAGGCCATCATAAAACTAAGATCGTTTGACACCTTTTTGAGGTAACAGAGACATTAGAAACTCTTGATTCAATTAAGAAGAGGTCGTCATAGAAACTTCTTTCGAAACACCTTAGGGTGTCAAAAGAAAAAAAGTTGTAAAAAATGCCATTGTAAAACTTAGGAAGTATTGTTCGATACTTGGCTCTAATCATAAATTTATAATCTATCATGACAAGATCACAAAAGTCCCTCAGCCACGAGCTAGTAAATTAACGATAGAATGCAATGATGACATGAATACCGAGGTGCCCTTTGTTATGGCTTAATTTATAATTTAAGCCAGCTTATTTTCCTAGATACAGATTTTTGAAGCCCCACTTTTTCTTAGGTACAACTTAGTCTAACTCGACATATTTTTATCTCACCAAAATAAACTATACCAAACGCACACTGAGACTACATGTGGTGTAACAGCTCTGTCAACACTTATGCTAATATTTTGGTGATGCTTTAGTAACCTGGAACTGCCATTCGATGGCAAGGTGGACAGTGCATGCAGATATATTATAGCTCCCTTTTGAGGTCAACTTAGCAGTTCTCCTGCTAAATTAAGCTGCAGGGTTGATAAATTTGACACTTTTGTTCTCTTATGAATCTTTATAACTAAATTTCTCACTGCAATTTCTTAGTTTTTTGTGCCTTTCTGCTTTAGAAATGTAGCATAGTTGTCGTAGTATTTAGCATGTCTGACTGTTGTCCACTGTCCTCATTGTTTGTTAATTGCAGGCTGGTCCATATGATAATTTGAAAGATCTTGCTCTCAAGGTCCTACAAAATGAGGTGGCCACAGTTCCCATTATCAATTCATCTTCAGAAGATGGATCATTTCCACAGTTATTACATCTTGCTTCACTTTCGGGAATTCTAAAATGTAAGCTTTTTAACCAGCTTGCTAACTAATAATACATGGTTTTGTAAAGCTAGCTCACTAACTAATGGTACATGGTTTAATACTAAACCTATGTACGGTAATTTCAGGCATTTGCCGATATTTTAGACATTGTGCAAGCTCATTACCCATCCTCCAACTGCCAATTTGTACAATTCCTGTGGGTACATGGGCTCCAAAAATTGGAGAATCAAATCGAAGACCGTTAGCAATGTTGAGACCTAGTGCTTCTCTTAGTTCAGCATTAAATTTGTTAGTTCAAGGTATAATTCTTGCCAGTCTACAACATACCAATTTACCCTGTTTATTGAGTTGAGTTTCATAAATTTAGCTTCCTTGTATATATACGTATACACATATCATTATGAATGTGCGAATGTACATCTGCTTGTTTGTATTATGTATGTAAACTGCCTGTATGTATAATTGCTGCAATTCCTTTTATACCTATAAAAAAAAAACAACTGCCTGTATGTGTTTATGAAGTTTTGAAGAAAAATGTATGTTCAATGAATATTTATTAAAGTTATGATTATTGTTTTCAAAAATTAAATATCTACACTTCATTGTGGAATAATTTTTTTTTATTGTTTTAGTGCACTGGCATCTTGGAGAGGAATATTTGTTTTCTCATTAGACCTTGAACTTTTATTGAAGTGTGCAGTCATCCATCTCTTGAAACATTTATAATGGAAAAATTATTGAGTATGATGCCTTGCGGGGTTGGGCACATATCTACAGAACTTGTTGCTATATGTCTTTGATGGTAGGTTTCACATGCCGCAGTCGTGTTATTCTTGCTAGTTGTGGATATCTAGCACACTATTAAGGAAGATAGCCTTAAGTGTGTTTTGTTTGAGTTTAGAGGGAGTAAAGTGAAACCTATGTTAGGGGTGAATGCCCCAAGATTACCCGACAATTGCATCTGGCGGGTGGGGTTAGTTCCCGTAGGTTTTACTGCCTAGAGGCTAGTCCAAAGGGCTGTTCTTTAGAGAGGTTTCCTACGTTACCCCCAAAAAAAAAAGAGGGAGTAAAGTGATTATAATGATGTATAGACTATGGACTTTATGGAGAACAATTAGAAAAATTCATTGAGATCGATGGTGAAAAAGAGTTCCATTTTAAACCCCAAGGGGGTAGCCTAGTGATAGGATGGGGTGTACTATACACCTTAAGAAGTGTAAGTTGCAAGTTCGACTCCACATGACAACGGATCCCTTTGGGGCAGCCCCCAAGGCCATTGGGCTTTAGTAATTACCCAGTGCGTGTGAGACGGGGGACTGCACGTGTCCATGGGATTAGTCGGGGCGAAGCTTCGGATACCCATGTTATCAAAAGAAAAAAGAGTTCCATTTAGAATTTCTTACTACAAATTGATTATTACAACAATAGATATAAGATAGGTTTATGAGACTGTATTTGTCTCCCTTATCCTAAGTAGATAGGTCGTGACAAAAAGAAATATGATTGAGTCATGAGAATAGCCGTACTTCTTTTGGTCCATTGGAGGCTCATTGAACCTATGGGCAAAGCGATGGGAGGTGAACTTCTTCCCTTCCATAAAATAGTTCAATCCTTTGTGAAGCTATACTTCATCCCAATCTTTGGTACAAGACCAAGAAACTTGACTAATTGAATAAATTTCACCTGTAATTCTTTTAGCCATAATTGCGAAAACATGCTTTGCATGTGTTATCATTCATGCTATCCTCTGCTTTTGCAGCTCAAGTAAGTTCAATACCAATAGTGGATGACAATGACTCATTATTGGATATATATTGTCGGAGGTTAGTACATTATTACTTATAAGTCATTATATTGTTGATTATGAGTTGCTTTATCTAAGATGCTTATGATTAATTCTTAGCTACCTTTTCTTTGACTCTGGGATATTTTGTTCATTATTTTTGTATGTTGTTACAGTGATATAACAGCTTTGGCTAAAGACAGAGCTTATACGCATATTAATCTTGATGAGATGACAGTTCATCAGGTAATGATTGTAACTTGTTTTTAGTGTACTTATCAAAAAAAAAAAAAAAAAAACTTGTGTTTAGTGAACTGATCAACTTTCTTATACACATTTTATCTGAAGTAAAAAATTTATTTTTGAGTTGTTACTTGTAAAAAAGAAGTAAAAATGTATATATGTTATAAATGATAGAATGTTTAGATGGGTGGGGGAGAGGAAAGGAATGGAAAGAAGAAGAGGGGGGAGGACTGACTCCTTCCGGTTGTTGTTGTTGGGTGTGTTTTTAGAATATAGGGTGAAGAAGAAAGGATTTGGAGGGGTACCTTCCTCAAATTGTGCTACCCCATGGGGTTGTTATTGTTATTATTATTTAAAATATTTATTATATATTTTCTGGTTCACCTGGTGACCAGGTGACCTGGTCCCTTAATTGGCCTGATATAAAGTCCTAAGTTTGATAGCTGCACTTTGCCATTGAAATCTTCAAAAGGTGCATGCAGATATTGCGAAGTTGATCTCAATTTGTGAACAGTGTGGAACACTGGAAATCATTGTGGAGGCTGTATGTGTATGATGGAATTATTTGATGAAAGATAACGTTCCTAGATGTCTTTTTGAATTTTTGTGTTTAGGATTTGTTTGGGTGGTCAGGTGTGGGTACGCTAGGGTGCCATTTCAATTCCTTGTTACCATGCCTTCATTGTTAATATCATACGAGTTTGGTGGAGGATTTGTGTTAGAAAGTTCTCACTATTTACTGAACCAATGGTTCTAGAATTTCAGTGATTTTTCCTAAGTCTAATTTTTATGAGCAGCAAGTTTTGTCAAACTCTTGCATCCCAAACTTAGGTTTCAATTTTCGGTTCAATCAATGACTTGTCCTTTTCACACCTTCATCAACAACAAAGCTGTACTCTCTGGTACTTGACTTTGGTTACAGGATCTATTTTTGTTGAGCATTATACAGGCAAAATCCTTTTTCTTTGGACCCTACTGTGGTTTCATTTAAATTTCAAATCAATTAAAGCCTTAAGTCCAACTATTTGGGTTGGCTGCATTTATATTTTGCGTTTTTTCCTGTGGGTGTTTACTCTCTCTCTCTCTCTAGGCATTGCAGCAGTTGGGACAAGACTCGTACTCTACTTATGAGCTAAGGAGTCAAAGATGTCAGATGTGTTTGCGCTCTGATTCACTGCATAAAGTAATGGAGCGATTGGCAAATCCAGGTAAAGCTTATTTTGTTTCAATTTTTTATTTTTATTTAAAGCATGTCCTCTTTGTTTCAACTAAAGATTAAACTTTTGGAAGAAGCTGTCTTTTGCTGTTGGATAAAGTGTTAAAAGGGTGTAGCATTATCATCATATGGACATTTATAATACAATATTACAAGTTCTGTGCATAAGCTTCATAGGGATTTTGGGAAGAGTATGTTTGAAATGTTAGTTTCTATTCTTATGATTGCAAAGTTGCAAGACAATTATAGTATTATTGTAATTAGCATCCAAAACCTGTTGAAAACTATAATAGATTTTGGCCAATGAGCTCTAGCTCAACTGGCATCTCCTCCCTTTATAAGTACTAGGGGGAGGATGAGGTCATTGGTTCAAGATCCATTGGGTGAGTGTGTAACATACCAATAAAAAAGCAAAGAAAAAAAGACTATTGTACATCATGTCCATTTTACTTCTAGAGTGCACTATTTTAACAGATAAGTTGGATATGTTATTCTTGTTTTTCTTATCTGTCCATAAATTTGTTCTGTATATCCTGGAATGCCCACTTGTTTTCTTGTTTTGCAGTGCATGTGCTGTAATACCATTTGATTGCCAATGTTGCAATCACAACATAATGCTGTCCTCAAAACAAATGGATACAGTTATCCTGATTTCATATTCACTCTAAGTTTGTGACAAATGAATTCCTTAATTCTTGCCCCAACCTTCTGAGAAACTTTCATTACTTTGGAATAGAAATAATATATTTTGAAGGAATAGTTAAGAGTCTATCCTTGTATGATTACTTGGCATGCTAACAAACATGGACATATTAAAGTTAATTCACTTTAGCACTATATATAATCTGAACTTTGCATAAAGTGTATTTTAATGTGGAGTTCGTTGGGCCTGATACTTATAAACGATTAGACATGATTAGGAGTTATTGTTTATCAATGTGTCATGGCTGGCATTTTTTTGTGTGCTTCTACACCAATTTTGGCTAGCACTTGGATGTGTCAATAGGTCAGTGGCTCCCTTTTGAAATTTCTACACCAGATTAACTGCAGTCTCTAATATTGGGTTTCAGGCGTCAGACGGCTTGTCATTGTGGAGGCTGGCAGCAAGCGAGTGGAAGGCATTGTTTCTCTCTGTGACATTTTCAAGTTCTTGCTTGGCTAATTCGAAGCGGTGATATATTAGGAGGGGCTTGTGCAATCACTTAGACTTCCGGATGTTTATGGGCACCATCACCTGCTCAACTGTTCCATAGAGACTCAAGTAGTTTACACGATGACTTGATCTCGTTTCACTAAAATATACAATTGGATTGGCAATTGGATTGGCCTCTTGCTTCAACTCCTATTTTTTTTTAGGATTTTAGGCTAAAGAAAGAGGCTGTAAATTGAGAGGATATCATTCTCTCCCAAATTTGTTCATCTTCCCCCCGCTGTTCATATTGTTATCAATTACATTATGCCATTACATTTAGATGCATTTTTAATGGGGAGCATGTCGCCTGTAATATTTCTATGCTGCAATGAAGTAAGAAAGTGCAGAAAAGAGATGGGAAGATGAATACTAAATGATTAAAGTTATTGTGTTAAGCTTCATTAACCTATCAATTGGCATTGAAATTGCTTTATCAATTTCTTGTGGTCTGTTCAAAAAAAAAGAAGAAAAAGAAAAAAATAATCTAAATACTAATTTGCATGTCTGAGTCTGGAAACAGGGAACTGACCCAAATCAACAAATGAGATCAGCTATAGTTTAAAATCCAAACTGATGGTGATTGAGCTGGATCATGATGAATATTCTTTTAAGCACCAGAACATGTTGAAGCGATAGCGGCAAAAAGTGTGCTGCTATGTTTATATGCCTTAAATCCTAGCCAAGGCATTTTCCTCTTACTATGGTGTGCCCTGAAATCTGCTGCAGTCGCAGCTGTTGTAGTAAGGAAAGCTGAGTTGCCACACTACTGCTGAAAAAGTTGCTAGTGGGAAAAATTATTGAAGCAAACCCATGAAAGGTGGTGTTTCTTACCACCGTGAATCAATTTGTTATCTCTTCCCTTTTTCATACCTTTTGTGTTCAGCCAATGTGTTGAAACGAATATTTGGAGATTGGCTAAAAGTAATTGACTCAAGTGTAAGATTAAAGCTCAACATGAAAAAGATAAAAGTGGGCATTCTCCCTTGGATTTGTGGAAAGCATAACCAACCTTCTCTAATGATGGCTTCCATTTTAATCCAAATATGAGCATTGAACAAAATCTAGGATAAAATCTTTACAATAATAACAACCAAGTTTTCAAAATTAGGTTAATTAACAGACTAATCAATAATCATGATTGATCATATAATATTATTTGTGACGTGGTGATAATGTAGTGGAGCCCACCACAATCTACAATTCAAAATTTTTTTTTCTTTCACAAAATTAAATAAACTATTTTGAAATACGTCGCCGTTTCGCATCTACCTAACCTACTTGAAATTCCCGAATTACCACACGGATACATATACAGATATAAACAAGCCCTTAGAACGACGTCGTTACCACGTTGGCACCCCCAACTACCCAAAAAAACAAACGCCCCTATATAATCTCAGAAGATCAAATTCGCGTCGCCTTTTCAAAAATAGAAAGGAGAGAGAGAGAAAATGGGTTCGGAGTTGGAAACACTGAGCGAAGAAGAAAGACGAGCTCTTCGAGGCAGTAAATTCGCACCTCTCCCTTCCTTACCTTCTTCTCATCGTCCCCAACCAAGGTAGATCTTACTTTCTTCTTCTTCTTCTACTTTTTATTTTTATTTATTTGTTATTATTATTTTTTACATTTTTATCCTTCCTCATTTTTCTTCTAGGTTAGCACACCCTGGAGGACCATTGAGAACGAACAAGGCAGCGGCTCTGGCGAAATTTCTAGAAAGGAAACTACAAGATCCTAATGGATTGGCCTCTATCAACCCCGATCTTGTACAACTCGCTGTCCAAAATGCCAAACGCACCGTTTTACCTTGTAATTTTCCTTCTCTTCTTTACTATTTCTATCGTTTCAATGCTTTTATGAATCTATCTATTTTTAGATTTTTTATTTTATTTATAATATATTTTTAGATTTTTAATATATTATGAATTATTGTAAATTTATTTTGCTATTGTTTCTCTTTTTTAATTTGGTTCGAGCGTGTTGTGACTTGTAACTTGAAACGAACTAATCTAGAATAACTTGGCCTTTTTGTGTAATTTTTTAGTCGGTTCGATTTTACGCGGAGTTTTAATAATTTAGAATATCATGTGTTAAATAACCTTGCACTTTTTGAAAGCACAAGAAAAACTACTGTGGACGTGGATGGTTTTTTTTTTTTCAAAAATTTAAACTAACTAATGAGAGGAAAAAAATGAATGGGGGTGTAGTTTTTGTTAAAGAAAGAGGGAGATAACAACAAAAAAATCTTAGTCTTAAAATTATAGAGTAGTCTCTGAATCGACGGCAGGTATTCTTTTCTGTCGTTCTATCCTATACAATCGACATGTTATTTTTTTTTTATTAGTTCTACTAAATGTTATTTTAAGTTTTCCTTTATCTTCATTTTTTGTTCGTTTAACTTGAATCAACCCATTCTTTCTCACTAGTGCATAATCGCTTTGCACATGATCAGACCATCTCAAGCTATCGTTCTTCAACTTTTCATGATCACCTTTATCTTTCCTTGTATGATGTATCTCTGCTTATCCATCTTAACATTCTTTCAACTTCACTCATTTTATGAACATGTGTTTAAACAAGAATTTGATTGAATAAGTGTTTTGGATTTGGTTTTGTGAATAAGTCTCTTTCAACCTAAATGCAGTAGAGACTGGTCCTTTTGGTTCAATTTTTAGTCTCTTAGCCATGAAATTTTTTATGCTTGTGGAGAGCATGTAAATCTTGCTGAATATGTTAGAGTTAGAAAGGGTGGGCTGTGTGGTCTTTTGACATTTGTTGTTGGTGGTGGTATTAGTATATGCATGTATAACTGCCTATGGAAGTTTGCTTTGATCTTTATTATTCCCTCTCAATTGGGTAAACAACCTTTTCAATCATCTGAATAAAAAAAGGTTGATTGACAAAATTCTGTCCGGATAGGAGCAATTTAGTACTTTAGTTGTTCTCTCCATCTGCTTATAAGTCCATGTCCATGGAAATATATGTGGATGTATAGAATATGTGACAGAAAATAATGGGAATCGGTTCCTAATTCTCTTTTATATCAGGTGGTATGTCAAATTCAGGAAGCACTATTCAACATGTAAACTCCTTTGGTGACTCTGAGGTGCTTAGATTCAATATCCCTAAAATCAATATCGGCATAGTTATTGAGATAACTCTATTTTATTTATTTTTTGCTAATTGAGATAACTCTATTTAATACTTCTCAAATTGTCGCAAAATTTGCAGGAAGGAAAAGAGGAAAGTTTTGGGTTGAAGAAACAAAAGAAGAAAAAGAACAAGAACAAGAAGAAGAAAGAAAAAGAAAAGAGGAAAAATAAAAAACGAAAGGTTGTTTGCTGTTGAGGGTTTTGTCTGTTTGCATTTATGTTTTGACCCTTCACTGCTAAGAATTTTGTTTTGCTGCAGATTGCTGGGGACCCTGGAAGTTCTGTAGTGAAGAACTGCAAACAAAAATTTAAATTGTGATCAAAATGAAATTATGAGAATTCTACACCTGAAATTTAATTAGACTTAGTTATGATATGTTTGATTGTGTTAAATATTCTTTGGTTGAGTGCACGCTAGAACTAGTCACTGATCCTCTGATTTGGAGGATGTATTAGGAAGTTTTTAAGCACAACTATTCATCATTTTTTTTATATTTTTTTTTTAAGCACAACTGACCTTGGGATAATCCACATGCTCTATTCTTAGTTGCACGATTGAATTTGTTACTTATTGTCACACTATTTACTGCTCGGTCGATATTATTTATTTTGCACCTGGGCATTGCTCTTGATATTGTGGAAGTCTACTCATGCATTTTTATTTTTCTTTTTCCTATTTCCTGTTATTTGTTTATTTGGACAAGACTTAGTAGCAGTTCATTAGGTTTTGTAACACAATAAGATCGTTGTGCCCATCCATGACCTTCAGCTTCCCGGGCATGGCAAGGTCTCGTGCGTTGCCAGCCTCGATGAGTAATGTCAGCATCGATGAGTAATGTCTAAAAAAATTTGAGATTAAGATTTGGTGGTTGTGGCTGTATTGACTAATGCAACACAAAAATGTGTTATCTTCTTACAAGGACGAACTAAATTTAACTATGTAGATCTTTGGTTAGACAAATAGTTTAATTTAATTGAGGAATTTAAGGTACAACATTTAAGAAATTATACCCAAGTTTTCCTATCTTAAGTTGCAATTGAATAGCCAAGAGCCTTGTAGTTTAATTGATAGCATTATACTTCTTGGTGTTTTTGACAGAGTCATCCAAGATTTAATTTTCTTCTAACTATCGATTTATAAAAAAGAAATAAGAAAAAAAGAGTTGCAATTGAATGAATTTGTTCACTCTTCCTATATAATGAATAAAACTAGAATGCAAAAACCTCCCAACACTTCGGCCATAAAATTGTTCCTAATTAGGTTGCAATTCTTGTCAATGGGATAAGGACCATAAGGTACAGTGGAGCGGATGAACTAAACTCGGTTGATAATTGATATTGAAATGACTAATAAACCTAGCCCTCATCTGCTTCATATAACTTTTGTCCCTTCCCCCCACCCCCCCCAAAAAAAAAAATAGTGAGATAATAACCATAACATACTCTCACATTAGGTGTCGTGTGTTATGCGAACATGTAAAGTCCTACCTCTTTTTATTTTTTATTTTTGGTGGATATAAAGTAAGTGTCACGTCCTACTTCATGTGTTTACTAGATTCATTTAAGCTATTTAAATGATCGTGAAAATTTTAAATTATAACGCATCTTTGGATCATAATAGATATACCCCCATTGAAACACCCACAAGTTACCTTTTATTTTTGTAAGCTAAAAAATGAAAAGAAAAAAGGTTACCTTTTATTTTTGTAAGCTAAAAAATGAAAAGAAAAAAGGTTACCTTTATTTTGAGTTAACGAGATATGAATTAAGAGTTACATGGTGCTAACATGGCTAATACGACAGTACTTCCAGATCAATTTTGGGACTACTAGCAAATCTCCTTGTTACCTTGCTTTTAAGTAAGCCTGAAAGTTGAAGTGTACATTACTAACAGGCTTATGTGTGCCAAATACATCTCACGTCTGGAAGAGTTTGCAATATGTAACCAACATGCCATAGGTTTTAGTAGAAGACCCATTCAGGGAAGTGCTACCATGTTAGAACCTCACCATCACCATCGTACCTTACAGGTGGGATCCAAAGGTGTCACACTCTTCTGCTACATGTCTCGGAAGAACCTCGTACAAACACGTCACAGTTCGTGATTGGTGAAATTCAAATTCCGAGAAGTGATCCCTTACACAATAATTTTTGGTTTGATTAAATCCGTATGGCATTTTACCTTGTCTTCCGAAAGTGATTGATTGTATGATCTGAGGTGATGCTGCTAGTTGACACAAACCCCAATTTATCTTCCACAATCTGATTGCATTATATAATTATAGTCTCCTTTCTTACCTCTGCCAAATATCACGGCACTCTCCCTCAGCGAACCTGTCAAATGAGATTCCAATAATGGCATATAAGCTTACTCTGCTAAGGCAAAGATGAGCCCAATTGTTATAGATGATGTTTGAAAGTTTGGAGGGAGAGGATAGGAGAATGGTTATCCAAAATTAAAATGGGAAGGAGAGGAAATGATAAAGCATTATTTAAAGTGACAATTATATCCATATTTTCTTCAATTTAAAGAAATAGATATAAATTAATATCATAATGACAAATTTGACAAAATCAATTTTTTATTTTTTTTATAATATAAGTGGAACTCATCAACCTTCAAATTGGAGGAATAAAAATGAGGGGTCTGGAAGGGTATCTTACCCCTCCAAATTCCTTCAAACCTTTTCCCCCCTTACTTTAAAAAAACATCCAAACAAAGTGAATTAAACCTCCCCCAACCCCACCCACTTTCCTCTCCTCTATCCAAACACATTGTAAAACAGTGCTGCTTACATTCCAAGTGCTCATATAAGCTTGTGAAAAACTAGAAAGATACAACAAAGCTCACAAAAGCAGAATGCATGTACTGAGAACAGTTATAAACAATTTACTCGAGATATTTTGATACATGTATTGATTCTTCTTAATGGTGAAGAGAAAAAAAAGGGGTTTAAGGGTGAAACACTGCACATCACATTCAAAATGTGATTTAAGCTGTGCAATTTACAGACTAAGACTAAGGAACGAGTATGTACCTATGTAGGTATGAGTGCCAATATCTGATTTCTAATAATTCCCATGCATTTCTGTATCTCTGTATATATTGGAAGATTCTGTGAACAACAGGGCTGCAAACTTATAACAGCGGAATCAAGTACCTGAGCGACAACAGCTGGTGGAAACTGTCGTTCTGTACACTTCTGCATTTTGTTTAGTGAAGTTTATTAGAATCAGACATTTCAAAGTTATCAGGTCTTCCAGTAAAATAATAAACATAACCATGAATCCAGAAATATTTTACTAATATCAACTCCAGACATTATAACCAGAAGATATCACAAAGAGCAAGGACTTTAAATAAGCAACTCACGTATCTCTTAAATTTTCGCAATGTACTTGTTTAACCCTAAACCATTTGACTTTGTAAACCCGTTCTAAATACATAATATTTTGTTTGTTATTGATAGGTGGATACATCTCAAACACCAAGAAAAAGAATTAGCATATAACTGGGGAAGGAGATACCATTGGGCCCAAAGAATTGGCATATCCAAAATGCCTATCATCTAACTACTATATATCTTTTAAGGGAAAAAACTATCATTTGATACAGAAACTCAACCAGTGATGTAGGAACCAAAGTCTACAGGTGAGGCACTGTGCAGGACGTTTTGAATTTGGAAACACCACAAAACAACAGAAAGTTGCAGCATATTCAACCTTTTGAATTTGTAAACAGAAAATTATGGAATATATACTAGAAATTACCTGAATCATGAGCAAAGTAGCCACACAATGAACAATAGGTTCTGAAGGGATTTTCACTTCATTTTGGTTGGGCAATCTGTCTAAATTAGGATCAGGTGCATTATTAGCTGCGGATGAAACTGATGAACAGGCAGTTGACTGATCCTGAGATGCCGGAGTAACATGATTTGCATCTGCAGGAGTAGAAGCCTTCCCAGCTAACATGCTAGAATCATCCACTGAAAGCTGATTATTTACAAAACCAATAGCCTCCTCAATCCATTCTATGTTAACTCCCCTCTTTTTAAAAGATGAAACTGCCTGAAATAGAGAGAAGATTATAGTCAGATAGACGCACAGCACTGAAAACCAGAGAACTGAAATGGCCAACATGATGGATTGACCTTGTAAACTAATGTATGCTGTCAGTCCAGCTCATCCAAAATGTTACAAAGAAAATAGCCAATTCCAGAAAATCTTTTAAAAACTAAACCAGTGATCATCCATCCAGCAAGCACTCTATCTTTTGTGTAGTTTGTCAAACAGTGTCTCGAATTCCTATTTTGACTTGGTTCCCTATTTGGGTCTTCTTGGTATAGAAAGAAAGTCTATTCTTTGTCAAAAAAATAATTTTTTTTTCTTGGTCAAAGAAGTAATTTTATATTCCGATTTTCCCGGTCAAAGAAGTAATTTTATATTCCTTGTCCACCAAAGAATAGGAATTGAAGCCTTTTATATATGTACTATAATTTTATCACTTGCGCCTAAAAGGCCCTCCCATATGGGGAGAGGAGAAGACTCCTTGAAGAAAATGAGTGGATATCTTCGAAAAGTAGTTTGGTCGTTCTTTTGGAGTTCAGAGTTAGTCTATTGTTTTAGTAAAAGAGCAACCATTGGATGTATCGGGGTTTTGGGCTTGTGAGAGTGTCAATTTATAAGTTGGTATTGAGAGTTTGTTTTTGGTGTAATGGGATGGGGATTAGTTTGTGTTTGTGAGATTTGTGAATGTTATTTGTTGGAATCTATATGGCTTGGGAGGTTTGGTTAAGTATTTTTTTTTCGATAGGTAATAGGAATGTTTTATTAGAGAAAAAGACAACTCTGTGTCCATAAAGCATGAACACGAGAGTCATGTAATTACAAAAGAAGAGTCAGCCAGATCAAAAGACAAGGAAAAAATAAAATGCAAACTAGAAGTGCTAGATGTAAGGCCCAAACACGAGACCACTCGAACAAGGATGACCCAAAACACTCTAAGAGTTGGCTCTCTGAGTTTGCACATCCTCAACCGTACGCCATTAGTGCTCCTATCAGATCGTCCACATCAAGCACAAATGGAAAATGTTCCACACATCCGATGAATACTTCCCAAACCAATTCCGCCACCCAAAAAATAAATCCAACACCCACCCCAGAAACACCCACTGAATCCCAAAGAAGCGGAACACGTAACTCCACGAAACACCTGCCATAGGACAATGAAGCAGTAGGTGATCCACCGACCCCCATTACACTGACACATGCAACACCAACTTGACAAGGAATACCCCCGACGCATAAGATTGTCACAAGTCAGGGTCTTATCCCAAACCACACACCAAACAAAAAAACAATCCCGTCTTGGGGCTTGCACATAGGTTTGAGTTAAACTATGTGTAGGCATGGAATTGGCCAAATCACGTTAAACTATGTGTCTTGTACAGATGTTTTTATTTATTGTTCGTGTGAATGCACTTCTGCTAGTCCCAAATTCTACAAACTGGAATATAAACTTCCGTTATCACAACATATTTGTTGCCTCAAATTTGCCAATTTCGGTTCTGTCAAGTATTATTATCAAAGAGAATACTTCTCTAGGACTCCAACAAATATGTCTGCATTGAATTTTCCAATCTAAAATCAAGTATGCATGTCTCAAACTATGATCAAAGAACATGGGAACCCCTTAAATTCGACAAACATTTCAACAATGGAGGTGGGACACTGCCATCAAGTGCTCTGCTAGTAAGTTCTATGATTTGTGTGCAAACAACAATGTTAAAGCATGACATTCGAACCATATGGTCAAAAAAGAATAAATTTGGAATAATTGTAATAATCAGAAAACTCGTCCTTGGGACTATATATAGGAAGTTACATGAATCGCCAGTAATTGCAAAAGGGCAACAGGATTTGGACTATGTAAAATGACCTGTACATACCTGCATAGCCACATCGACCATAGTTCGCGCTTTTGTTCTTGAACTTTCAACAATTTCATCAACATGAGATCCAGATTCTTGGGTATGACCAGTGCAACAATCAAAAGAGCTCAACTGGCCACCAGGGTCACCTAAACTAGTCATGGGCTTCAGCACCATATGTGGGGAGCTATCTTGATATGTGTTGCGTTGCCTCAAGCATAACAGAGCAGAAGCAACCTGGAAATGAAAGGTTATCACTCAAGCAGTTGCCACATGGTCAAAGCAAAGTAATGCAATGATGCAGTGAATGGATTAAGAACAGGGAAGTTAAAGAGAAGACTAAGTTGCTTAGAAGATGTTTGAGAAAAGACTCTTCAAGAGAAACACTCTTGGAACAATAGCTCTAGGCTAAAGTAATTCTGTATATTCAATCAACTAACAGCCTGATTACAAGAATGGTACCTTCTTTTTTTTCTTTTTATAGGTAATAGTTGAAATATTATTAAAAAAATGTAGTGTACATAAAGTATGAACACTAACACATCAGGAATTTACATCATGAGAGGGTAAATACAAAGATGAAGAGAATTCAGTAATTGAAGAACTAGTAGTAAAACCCCAAGTTCTAGACCAGTCAAAGAGGGTTAAGGTAAAACTCTCTAAGATTTGTTTATCCGATCGAAGATACATCCTCAAACGTACGTTGATTGCGTTCCTTCCAAATAGTCCACATCAAACAAATAGGCACCATGTTCCAAATATCCGAAGAATGCCTCCCTAACCCATTCCACCAGCTGAACAGCAAGGTAGCAACTGTCCCAGAAATAACCCAATGTACCCCAAAACTTTGAAATACCCAACTCCATAAAGCATCCGCCACAGGACAATGAATTAGAAGATGGTCTACTGGGCTGATTTCTATTGGCTAAGCTTAATAACAGATTCAGTTGGCCTTAGCAACAGCTTGTAACTACTAATAGCTGTCAAGTAACAAACTAACTGAAAGCTTGGTAGACTTATGATTATTAATTGCTGCATCATGCAATACGATGGAAAACAAATTAAATCTGAAAGTTGGTCAATAGTAATTCTTGCCTGCTCATTGACTTCATTTAACTGTAAGAGTACTGCAGCAAATTGCTTCTTAAAAGGTTCGGAATCCTTGAGAGAGTTATCCCCATCTTTTTGGTTTTCAAAAACCGCATCATTCATGCGCCTCAGCTCAGACAGCACAGCTTCCTACAAGTTATTATCTATCAGCCTACTTTTCAACCACCAAGGCTGACTGGACTTGTAATGTACAACCTTCTAATCTTTAAATACAATAATATCCAACAGGTCAAAAACTTCTCACAATGATGCAGAGATAGAGATTAAGCAGTATAACCTTTTTGTCTAGAGTAAGAGTTAACTCAGAAAGAGCTTGAACATCAGCTTCCTTTGCTTGGATCTGAGCGAGAAGTAAAGGCTGAGAATTTGCTGCTTGTTGGGTATTAGCAATCTCACTAGGCCTTACTTTAGCTTGTACACTGGAACTTGGTGAACCACCCTGACATAAACAGTTTCTGCTCAGTTAATAACACAATCACTTTGTTTCTAGATGATTTCCCAATCAAATTCTTCCTACATTGGTGAAATTTTAGTTAGGGCATAAGTTCTTGCACTCAGACAAGACCGATATCAATGGAAAATTAAGCCCTATAGGAAGGAGAGTAGAGCATCTGGAGCAAACAACAGATGGTCAGGATAATGAACAGTGAAACCAACATGTGTTTTTCTTTGTCAAAGAAAATTCACCCCAGAATTCAATATACAAACCCACTCTCTCCTTAAATAACACAATACTGATAATAGAATACTGTATGTTTCACAGTTCCAAGGGCTTAATGTCAGCCCAATTATCAGCAAACAGAACAATTTAAATTCCAGAAAGTACTGACTTTTACCTGCTTCAATAAATTGCTGATGTGATGAGATGACGGGGAAATATAAGGGCCATCTGTGCTCTCCAGGTTCTCACTTGGGGCAAATTTAATTTTAAGCTCATTGAAGTTCTCAAATAATCTATTAACGGAAGCATTGTGCCTAGTAAGAGATGCAGGCATATTTTCCAATGGATTTAAAGGCATGCAATCAATATCCTGTGATGAAAAAAATGTATTACACTGCCATCCTTAAAAAAAAAAAAAAAAAAAAAAAAAAAAATGATAAACAGAATGCCAAACATACAAATTGGCAACAATTCAGTTAAATAGTTAATAGTAAAAAGTAAAAACCTTCAAATCTCAAACAAACCTGAGAAAGAAAAGACATGCATAATCTCTCAAATACATAATATCGCCACAGAATACAATATTTTAATCATAACGAAAGTCAATGCAACACAGCTCAAAGGCATAAAAAACCACATAATGCTACAATTGTCTTTGGGTATATATATATATATATATATATTTGAAAAAAAGAAAAGAAAAGAAAAACTATATATCTATACTGTCAGAAAATCTTTTAAAAAAAAAAATCAAGCCAATCCATATTTTGGCATCTGATTTAACAATATGGGCAAATAAATCTAGCATTCTAAAGGCTATATGGTTGTGGGATACTATATTCAACTTCTGAGAAACTTCAAGAAATTTTCAGATTCGGACTACATCCCATGCAAACTGTTCAGATTGATGCTATCAGAATTCATCTCATTCAGAGTTTTCAAATAAATTCCGAGAGGCTGGTCATCAACTCTAACCCCATGCTTATGCTACTATTGTCATGTACCTCGAGAACCGCAAACTATTACCACCTTCTATCCAAAAGTTCACACAGGGCATTTCTTTTTCTGATTGGTAAGTTACATATGCACCCAGTGGGTCTTGAACCCAAGACCTCACCCTCCTTCCCATTCTTATGGGAGAAGGAAGTGCAAGTTGAGCTATACCTCATTGGCCATGGAATTTCTAATAATAAACAGACAATTAAATTTAAATAAGGCTAAAATATTGTTTTGTCCCTAAAGTTTGCATGAGGTTTGATTTTTGTCCAAAAACTTTAAAAGTTAGTTTTTTTATCCCTAACTATTGAAAGTGTTTTGTCCTTAGAATTTTTTTAAAAACATTTATCTTTTTTCATCCCTAAAGCTTTTTTTTATTTTTATTTTTTATATATATAAATCTTTTTTTCTTCCCTAAACTATTGAAAAAAGTTTGTTTTTTGTCCCTATTTTTCCCTAAACTATTGAAAAAAGTTTGTTTTTTGTCCCTATTTTTGCCCTAAACTATTGAAAAAATATCTTTAAAAAATTTAGGGACAAAAAACAAACTTTATGCAAACTTTAGAGACGAAAACAATATTTTAGCTTTTAAATAAAGCAGAGTTAGCCAACCAGTTTTAAAGGCATTATCAACATTTAACAAGCATATTAGAATTACAAGTGGAACAAGAAATTTGAAATTTATATGAAATGCATGTAATATTTTTGTAAGGATATAGAACAATTAAACCAGACATGAGCTACAATTAATGCTATAGTTAACGATAAGTTATGGGCATTAATCTCATTAAGAATACAAATTCCAAGACGCTCAAACCACCTTTCCACAGACAAGGAGCAGCATCATCAAAATAAAATCCACCAACAAAATTCCAGTAAAAAATTTGTAGTCTCCTCAAACATGATCCAAGATATTTACAAGTGAGAAAGGCCTGATTATAATATGCTGATTCAGTTGTTCACAAGTAGTTTAACAATCTGCTACAACTATAAATTCCCACTACTTATGTGATCCTATGACATGAAGATAGATTAACAAAAATCTATTCTTTAGTATTAAAAGGAAAAATAACAATTTCAAATAAAATTTTTTTCCACTTTCCTATATTAAAACCACTACCCCTCAACTTCTCTGATAATTTGCATGAACTAACACAAGGTTAATAGAAAGGAGCATTGGAGAATATGTGAGGTAGAAATGCATTCTGTGTGCTACTCCATTTGACATTATTAAGTCAAATGAGAAATCAAACTACATAATTGTGCCAATCTTTTAAGTCGAAACAGCTTTCCATCAGACAAAATATGTAAAATGCAATAGAACAATGTAATGAGAGGGAAGAAAAAAGTACCAGGACAAATTCAACCCCTAGTTCAGGCTGGTCAAACTGAATTCGACACCTACTATGGTCAACAGTTAATACACTTCCATCATGAATTTCTCTTGTCCTTGGATGAAGAGCAATAACACGTTGTGCAACTGATAAAGGACGAGCTAAATCAGTTGGAAGTCCTTCCCTGGTACCGGCACAAAGTTCAGCATAATGTCCTCTAACAGACTCCCGGTATTGATTTAGCTTCTCTCTCTCTTCCTTCAGAAATTGCTCAGAAAATCTCCGGGGTCTGCCCAGTGAACTGCATCAACGAGAGACACTTTATCAATCATGTGGGAATTACAGTATGAACTCTAAATGAAGGAAGCAGTTAAGAATCAAATACCTCCTAATGACACCCCATTCAACACGGGTTAATCTTGGAACATTACCCAATCCAACGTGATCCAAATACTCCATGAACTCCCTTTTTGCAAACCATGGGTAATCGATTGCACTGTAGAACCACTCAAAAGTGCACCATCTCCGTGCTTGATCCGAAGATAGGCAATTGGAAAGCTTTTCCTGTTATACAAAAATATAATTTAACATAATCAAAATATTTAAGAAACTCAGTTATTGAAACATAAACAATGATAAATATTTGACCTTAAGAATGAGTACTCTGTCATGGGGTGAAGGAATCGGTATACTGGGAAGGTCATTCAATATATTTTCAGAAGACTTTGAATCATTCTGTATTAGTGGTTTCTGTAGATCCATCTTCCTTCTACTCCTAGCTTTAGTTGGTAGGTTGACCTGGCCTGCTGATGAAACTCGTACAGTTGATAGAGCTGAATTGTTTCCTTCCCCTCTGAGATCAGTACTCAAAGTTGCATGTTCTGTAGGTTTCCCCATCCTTCCTGGTTTTGCTTGTGACGCATTATGGGAAGAGCGTCTACCTTTACTCACAGAGACGACTTCAGCAGTAGCCTACAACCAAGTGCAGGGTTTGCTTGATACAGAGAACATAATTGGATTTGCAAATACCGTAAACCAATATATGATAAAGTGATACATGCTAACTAATTTCAACATAAGGTCTGTACTCCATAACAAACTTGCAAATATATATATATATATATATAGGGGTTTAATTGATATGCATTGTGGCCCACTTCCTAATATTTGAGGTGTTTGAAATTATGGTTCACGGAGATGATATCTGAGTCTCATTGTATATGAGGTCCTTGGTTAAAAGTCCTGATGACCCCCATTTAGGTAATTTCTCCAGTTTCACGTGCAAGGCCGGCATTTGTTTCGGTGGTAATTTAACAGGCCAAGACATGTGGTAGGGAGGGGTGCTAGTGGTTTGCTTGATATAAATTTCCTAAAATATTCCTAATAGCTTTAAGATGTTGGGACAGACACCAAAAGGTTAGTGACATATGAACCAAAGCATTTCTGTATCATGACCAAAGAAAATGGATTACGAAAAGAATTGCAAGAAATAATATCTACTTCAGTCTGCTATGAACAGAGATTATGACATATAACGCAGTTTTAACATTTGCCCTCCATTCTGAAAACAATTTCAGACCAAATGTAAGTATGGTCCCCTTTTGAAGTTAAGTGTCACATTCCTTAATAGAGTAACTTGGGTGCAATCCAAACCCCAAATGCAATTTATATGACACCAATGAAGATCAACATTGTAGAAGCAGTACACTAGAACTTCAGAAGTGGTAATGCAATCCAAACCCCAAAAGCAATTTATATGACACCAATGAACATCAACATTGTAGAAGCAGTACACTTGAACTTCAGAAGTAGTAATGCAATCCAAACCCCGAAAGAAATTTATATGACACCAATTCACATCAACATTGTAGAAGCAGTACACTAGAACTTCAGAAGTGGTAATGTCAACCACATTGATAAGCTGACAACCAAATGCATATGTATATATAAAATCTTTAACATTGATACTATGGTGCAAGAGCATCGTATTAGACATTTGATTTTAAACTTAGGATATTCAATATTTAAAAAAATATATATTACATGAAAACACCGTAACAATTTCTGTTATAAACTTTCAGGGTGCAAAGAATTAGTGAATTACGCACCTCAGTCTTATTAGGTTCACTATGAGAATCAGTACGAACTTCATTTTCAAAAATCTGCAACTGACAAGGAACGTGCATATGTCATTGATTCACGCCAAGACCAAGTAAAAATTATATCACCAATTGAGAGAGACAAATAAACTGGTTTGAGTTAGTTTTATCTTTTCTTACTTTAAATGGCGAGGTTTTCTGTTTCCTTTTTCGCATTCCAGTATTGGACTGATGAGCTTCCCCCTTTGTTTCAAGAATAGCACCAATGTTGTGAGTAAATCCTTTGCCCAGTTTAGATGTCCTCAAAGCACCGACTTCGGATTCAGGAATAGAATGATTCCCTTTCAGTTTAGACTTGTCAACTTTATCAAGACTTTCTTCTTTGACCTGTGCAGATGACTCTTAACAGACAGAAAACAAAAGATTTTTAAATCTTGAGTAAATTACCTCCTAATAAAGAATATATTCAAAGCATTAGCAAAATCCAAATATTTACCGTTCCCATTCTCTAAATAGCCAAAAGTATATCACAGAAACAAATAAACAACAAAGACAACCCAAAAGTATAGAGAAGCGGTACACAGAAAAAGACAAGCAATCAGCTATGAATGCAATGCAAATTTACTGTAAGCAAATATCAACATCATCATGGAAAATAGAATCTCCAGTGATATCAAGAATGTAGAAAAGAGCATTAGGGAAGGACTTTTGAAAAGTTGAATCATCCAGATAGATTAGATGCTTTGCATTTCCTGCTAAAGACAATATGAATGAGAACTTACACATGCCTGCTTGCAAACTAGTGAAAATCCATGAGGAGAAACATTGTAGTAAACCACAAGCTACAGTTTTAAATTTTAATGCCATATATTGCATCCACTGAAAAAAAATCCTAAGGCTTGGTTGTTGTATACTATTACTGTAGCCCCACCGCTTTACAGAGAAGCAATCATGTCATTTCATGATGGCATAACAAAAAACTTCCTAAGATCAGATCATGTGATTGTCAATTTTGGAGATTACTAATCGGATTAGGTTTTTGTTTTAAGGACTAATGTTTCCTTTAATGCCTTCTATTTATTGACTACTCACAGCAGTTTGTTATTATTAGTATTATTTAACTTCAGTAAAGTACCATATTGTATGGCATTGAATGTGTTAAAATATCAGATGACAAGTGTTGCACACTACTACTAACATCAGAAAATATCCAAGTTTAACACATAATGAAGTGTGCACCATAAACAAGGATAACCAAAATGAAAGAGATTGCAGGCTAGAGCAAGTTAGCACCTCATGTCATCGTTGCATGATACTTTTAGAAAAGCTTGTTATTCAAAACACAGATTCTTACCAGTATCTGGCATCATCAATGACAGATCTGCCAAAGTTTGCAGGGCATCAAAGGCAGAGCCTTCATCTACATGAAGAGAAGAGATATGAATAACAAAATAATTACAAACATGCTTCAACAAAATGGAGAGAAACAGGTCAAACTTAAAAGTCAACAAAATAAATATATTTGTAGGTTCATAAATGATCAAGTTAAACAGTTTTCATCCAAATATGGTATTAGTTTTAACAAGTTAATTAAACACCTGGTAAAAACATGGGAAAATATGATTACTGCATCAAGTAAAAAATCTATCTTGTTGTGGAAATGATATTTGCTTCAGGAGAAAAAGGGGTGTGTGGGGGTGGGGTGGTTGTAATAAGTAATTTGTAATCCAAGATTCATCCATTGTTCAAAAATCACTTTTTACCCCACAATGGGAGAAACTAAAAACCAAGGGAATATGCATGAAACTTGGTCATTTCAATTCATTTCTTTTTTTTGATCAGTTTTTCAGTTCATTTCAAAGGTTTTTAAAGTTCATAACAAGTATTTTATCTTCAATATTATTTTTTTAATCATAAATTATGTATTTAGGGGAAGAAATACAATTTTGGAGGTTAAATTGTTCTCCTAAAAAAAAACCCAACTTCCATCTCCTTAATAAAACAAAGGCAAATTACTAGCAAAGTCAGATGAAACAAAAGAGAGAAAACAGCCGTGTAGCAGCAATCTTTATAGGAGAAAATTTTTACAGTTCCCACTTAGAATTCAATCAATAAAAGCATTCAGAGATCTCATTATAGAGGGAAAGAGAAGAAAAAAGAACAAGAATATTGATATAAATAAAAGCTTGGCTTAAGAAATTTTTTATAATGTACCTCCTCCAAACAGAACTTTCTTACTTCTCTTCCTCAGACCCTTAAAAGGAGACCTGACAACCTCACTTTCAAGCTTTCCTTTGACAGCACCCGGTTTTTGTCCTTCCTCTGTCCCACTACATGCTTCCTTTATGTCATCCAAATCATTGTTTAGGCTTTCTTCAACATCTGGCTTCTTTACATGGTATCTCTTCACCTTTTGTTGGCCTACTGTACCGGCACCTTCTCTACCCCTTAAATACCTTTTATCTCTAGCATAATCTCCATTATCGGCTTCAGTGCTTCCTAGGCTTAATTCACAACCACCCTCATCCACTTGGCTACCACGAAGCTTGGCACAGGTTTTTTCTGATTCAGCATGCTGATTAGCAAAAAGGATCACAATTGATTATTTAATCATCTTAAAGTAACATAACAGAAAGCAACAGAAACTGTCAAATAAAATGAATACTTACCATCCTTTCACCATTCTTAACAGGTGAGGACCGGGCACCCTTTGTTTTTCTGTTCGGTGTTCGAGAAAGTTGGGGAGAACCACCTCTTTGTGAAGCCTCTGTCAACACTAATGCAATCTCATGAGCAACATCATCATCTTTAGCATCCACCTTTTGTTTTGAACCTTGCCTAGCTGGTGAAAAATACTTCTCTGCATTATCTTTATCATAATACGAAACAGGGACACGAGGCGTCCTTTTTCCAACAGCATGGGGCTTAATTCCTAAGAGAAATTTTAAACCACATCAACAAATTTGACACTCAGGAAAACTAAGATAATGTAAAAATTACACACACAACCCCCCCCCCCCCCCCCTTTTTCTTTTCTTTTTTTTTTTTTTCTCCCCAAAAGGAGAAGAGTATTTTTGTTCCAAAGATAAATTGTAAAAAATAAGCACAAAGACATCAAAAGAATCAACATTTAGGCATTGATTCCACATGTTCCCATGAGACATGGAAGGCCTATAGTTCATAGATTCTAATTTAACACACCTAAAGCTGAACTACCTAAATACACACACACACAGCACAAGCATAATTTTTTTCCCACCAGAGCGCCGCTTCTTTAATAATGACAGGCAGCCATAACTTGATGCAACCGACTGGGACAGTGAAACATCAGGAAAATGCCCATCTAATCCTTTAGAGGTGTTATTCTGGATTTTAACC
>OU015772.1:3752175-3913674 GCA_907173295.1 Fagus sylvatica
GGAAAAAAATGAATGGGGGTGTAGTTTTTGTTAAAGAAAGAGGGAGATAACAACAAAAAAATCTTAGTCTTAAAATTATAGAGTAGTCTCTGAATCGACGGCAGGTATTCTTTTCTGTCGTTCTATCCTATACAATCGACATGTTATTTTTTTTTTATTAGTTCTACTAAATGTTATTTTAAGTTTTCCTTTATCTTCATTTTTTGTTCGTTTAACTTGAATCAACCCATTCTTTCTCACTAGTGCATAATCGCTTTGCACATGATCAGACCATCTCAAGCTATCGTTCTTCAACTTTTCATGATCACCTTTATCTTTCCTTGTATGATGTATCTCTGCTTATCCATCTTAACATTCTTTCAACTTACACTCATTTTATGAACATGTGTTTAAACAAGAATTTGATTGAATAAGTGTTTTGGATTTGGTTTTGTGAATAAGTCTCTTTCAACCTAAATGCAGTAGAGACTGGTCCTTTTGGTTCAATTTTTAGTCTCTTAGCCATGAAATTTTTTATGCTTGTGGAGAGCATGTAAATCTTGCTGAATATGTTAGAGTTAGAAAGGGTGGGCTGTGTGGTCTTTTGACATTTGTTGTTGGTGGTGGTATTAGTATATGCATATATAACTGCCTATGGAAGTTTGCTTTGATCTTTATTATTCCCTCTCAATTGGGTAAACAACCTTTTCAATCATCTGAATAAAAAAAGGTTGATTGACAAAATTCTGTCCGGATAGGAGCAATTTAGTACTTTAGTTGTTCTCTCCATCTGCTTATAAGTCCATGTCCATGGAAATATATGTGGATGTATAGAATATGTGACAGAAAATAATGGGAATCGGTTCCTAATTCTCTTTTATATCAGGTGGTATGTCAAATTCAGGAAGCACTATTCAACATGTAAACTCCTTTGGTGACTCTGAGGTGCTTAGATTCAATATCCCTAAAATCAATATCGGCATAGTTATTGAGATAACTCTATTTTATTTTTTTTTTGCTAATTGAGATAACTCTATTTAATACTTCTCAAATTGTCGCAAAATTTGCAGGAAGGAAAAGAGGAAAGTTTTGGGTTGAAGAAACAAAAGAAGAAAAAGAACAAGAACAAGAAGAAGAAAGAAAAAGAAAAAGAAAAGAGGAAAAATAAAAAACGAAAGGTTGTTTGTTGTTGAGGGTTTTGTCTGTTTGCATTTATGTTTTGACCCTTCACTGCTAAGAATTTTGTTTTGCTGCAGATTGCTGGGGACCCTGGAAGTTCTGTAGTTAAGAACTGCAAACAAAAATTTAAATTGTGATCAAAATGAAATTATGAGAATTCTACACCTGAAATTTAATTAGACTTAGTTATGATATGTTTGATTGTGTTAAATATTCTTTGGTTGAGTGCACGCTAGAACTAGTCACTGATCCTCTGATTTGGAGGATGTATTAGGAAGTTTTTAAGCACAACTATTCATCATTTTTTTCTTTTTTTTTTAAGCACAACTGACCTTGGGATAATCCACATGCTCTATTCTTAGTTGCACGATTGAATTTGTTACTTATTGTCACACTATTTACTGCTCGGTCGATATTATTTATTTTGCACCTGGGCATTGCTCTTGATATTGTGGAAGTCTACTCATGCATTTTTATTTTTCTTTTTCCTATTTCCTGTTATTTGTTTATTTGGACAAGACTTAGTAGCAGTTCATTAGGTTTTGTAACACAATAAGATCGTTGTGCCCATCCATGACCTTCAGCTTCCCGGGCATGGCAAGGTCTCGTGCGTTGCCAGCCTCGATGAGTAATGTCAGCATCGATGAGTAATGTCTAAAAAAATTTGAGATTAAGATTTGGTGGTTGTGGCTGTATTGACTAATGCAACACAAAAATGTGTTATCTTCTTACAAGGACAACTAAATTTAACTATGTAGATCTTTGGTTAGACAAATAGTTTAATTTAATTGAGGAATTTAAGGTACAACATTTAAGAAATTATACCCAAGTTTTCCTATCTTAAGTTGCAATTGAATAGCCAAGAGCCTTGTAGTTTAATTGATAGCATTATACTTCTTGGTGTTTTTGACAGAGTCATCCAAGATTTAATTTTCTTCTAACTATCGATTTATAAAAAAGAAATAAGAAAAAAAGAGTTGCAATTGAATGAATTTGTTCACTCTTCCTATATAATGAATAAAACTAGAATGCAAAAACCTCCCAACACTTCGGCCATAAAATTGTTCCTAATTAGGTTGCAATTCTTGTCAATGGGATAAGGACCATAAGGTACAGTGGAGCGGATGAACTAAACTCGGTTGATAATTGATATTGAAATGACTAATAAACCTAGCCCTCATCTGCTTCATATAACTTTTGTCCCTTCCCCCCACCCCCCCCAAAAAAAAAAATAGTGAGATAATAACCATAACATACTCTCACATTAGGTGTCGTGTGTTATGCGAACATGTAAAGTCCTACCTCTTTTTATTTTTTATTTTTGGTGGATATAAAGTAAGTGTCACGTCCTACTTCATGTGTTTACTAGATTCATTTAAGCTATTTAAATGATCGTGAAAATTTTAAATTATAACGCATCTTTGGATCATAATAGATATACCCCCATTGAAACACCCACAAGTTACCTTTTATTTTTGTAAGCTAAAAAATGAAAAGAAAAAAGGTTACCTTTTATTTTTGTAAGCTAAAAAATGAAAAGAAAAAAGGTTACCTTTATTTTGAGTTAACGAGATATGAATTAAGAGTTACATGGTGCTAACATGGCTAATACGACAGTACTTCCAGATCAATTTTGGGACTACTAGCAAATCTCCTTGTTACCTTGCTTTTAAGTAAGCCTGAAAGTTGAAGTGTACATTACTAACAGGCTTATGTGTGCCAAATACATCTCACGTCTGGAAGAGTTTGCAATATGTAACCAACATGCCATAGGTTTTAGTAGAAGACCCATTCAGGGAAGTGCTACCATGTTAGAACCTCACCATCACCATCGTACCTTACAGGTGGGATCCAAAGGTGTCACACTCTTCTGCTACATGTCTCGGAAGAACCTCGTACAAACACGTCACAGTTCGTGATTGGTGAAATTCAAATTCCGAGAAGTGATCCCTTACACAATAATTTTTGGTTTGATTAAATCCGTATGGCATTTTACCTTGTCTTCCGAAAGTGATTGATTGTATGATCTGAGGTGATGCTGCTAGTTGACACAAACCCCAATTTATCTTCCACAATCTGATTGCATTATATAATTATAGTCTCCTTTCTTACCTCTGCCAAATATCACGGCACTCTCCCTCAGCGAACCTGTCAAATGAGATTCCAATAATGGCATATAAGCTTACTCTGCTAAGGCAAAGATGAGCCCAATTGTTATAGATGATGTTTGAAAGTTTGGAGGGAGAGGATAGGAGAATGGTTATCCAAAATTAAAATGGGAAGGAGAGGAAATGATAAAGCATTATTTAAAGTGACAATTATATCCATATTTTCTTCAATTTAAAGAAATAGATATAAATTAATATCATAATGACAAATTTGACAAAATCAATTTTTTATTTTTTTTATAATATAAGTGGAACTCATCAACCTTCAAATTGGAGGAATAAAAATGAGGGGTCTGGAAGGGTATCTTACCCCTCCAAATTCCTTCAAACCTTTTCCCCCCTTACTTTAAAAAAACATCCAAACAAAGTGAATTAAACCTCCCCCAACCCCACCCACTTTCCTCTCCTCTATCCAAACACATTGTAAAACAGTGCTGCTTACATTCCAAGTGCTCATATAAGCTTGTGAAAAACTAGAAAGATACAACAAAGCTCACAAAAGCAGAATGCATGTACTGAGAACAGTTATAAACAATTTACTCGAGATATTTTGATACATGTATTGATTCTTCTTAATGGTGAAGAGAAAAAAAAGGGGTTTAAGGGTGAAACACTGCACATCACATTCAAAATGTGATTTAAGCTGTGCAATTTACAGACTAAGACTAAGGAACGAGTATGTACCTATGTAGGTATGAGTGCCAATATCTGATTTCTAATAATTCCCATGCATTTCTGTATCTCTGTATATATTGGAAGATTCTGTGAACAACAGGGCTGCAAACTTATAACAGCGGAATCAAGTACCTGAGCGACAACAGCTGGTGGAAACTGTCGTTCTGTACACTTCTGCATTTTGTTTAGTGAAGTTTATTAGAATCAGACATTTCAAAGTTATCAGGTCTTCCAGTAAAATAATAAACATAACCATGAATCCAGAAATATTTTACTAATATCAACTCCAGACATTATAACCAGAAGATATCACAAAGAGCAAGGACTTTAAATAAGCAACTCACGTATCTCTTAAATTTTCGCAATGTACTTGTTTAACCCTAAACCATTTGACTTTGTAAACCCTGTTCTAAATACATAATATTTTGTTTGTTATTGATAGGTGGATACATCTCAAACACCAAGAAAAAGAATTAGCATATAACTGGGGAAGGAGATACCATTGGGCCCAAAGAATTGGCATATCCAAAATGCCTATCATCTAACTACTATATATCTTTTAAGGGAAAAAACTATCATTTGATACAGAAACTCAACCAGTGATGTAGGAACCAAAGTCTACAGGTGAGGCACTGTGCAGGACGTTTTGAATTTGGAAACACCACAAAACAACAGAAAGTTGCAGCATATTCAACCTTTTGAATTTGTAAACAGAAAATTATGGAATATATACTAGAAATTACCTGAATCATGAGCAAAGTAGCCACACAATGAACAATAGGTTCTGAAGGGATTTTCACTTCATTTTGGTTGGGCAATCTGTCTAAATTAGGATCAGGTGCATTATTAGCTGCGGATGAAACTGATGAACAGGCAGTTGACTGATCCTGAGATGCCGGAGTAACATGATTTGCATCTGCAGGAGTAGAAGCCTTCCCAGCTAACATGCTAGAATCATCCACTGAAAGCTGATTATTTACAAAACCAATAGCCTCCTCAATCCATTCTATGTTAACTCCCCTCTTTTTAAAAGATGAAACTGCCTGAAATAGAGAGAAGATTATAGTCAGATAGACGCACAGCACTGAAAACCAGAGAACTGAAATGGCCAACATGATGGATTGACCTTGTAAACTAATGTATGCTGTCAGTCCAGCTCATCCAAAATGTTACAAAGAAAATAGCCAATTCCAGAAAATCTTTTAAAAACTAAACCAGTGATCATCCATCCAGCAAGCACTCTATCTTTTGTGTAGTTTGTCAAACAGTGTCTCGAATTCCTATTTTGACTTGGTTCCCTATTTGGGTCTTCTTGGTATAGAAAGAAAGTCTATTCTTTGTCAAAAAAATAATTTTTTTTTCTTGGTCAAAGAAGTAATTTTATATTCCGATTTTCCCGGTCAAAGAAGTAATTTTATATTCCTTGTCCACCAAAGAATAGGAATTGAAGCCTTTTATATATGTACTATAATTTTATCACTTGCGCCTAAAAGGCCCTCCCATATGGGGAGAGGAGAAGACTCCTTGAAGAAAATGAGTGGATATCTTCGAAAAGTAGTTTGGTCGTTCTTTTGGAGTTCAGAGTTAGTCTATTGTTTTAGTAAAAGAGCAACCATTGGATGTATCGGGGTTTTGGGCTTGTGAGAGTGTCAATTTATAAGTTGGTATTGAGAGTTTGTTTTTGGTGTAATGGGATGGGGATTAGTTTGTGTTTGTGAGATTTGTGAATGTTATTTGTTGGAATCTATATGGCTTGGGAGGTTTGGTTAAGTATTTTTTTTTCGATAGGTAATAGGAATGTTTTATTAGAGAAAAAGACAACTCTGTGTCCATAAAGCATGAACACGAGAGTCATGTAATTACAAAAGAAGAGTCAGCCAGATCAAAAGACAAGGAAAAAATAAAATGCAAACTAGAAGTGCTAGATGTAAGGCCCAAACACGAGACCACTCGAACAAGGATGACCCAAAACACTCTAAGAGTTGGCTCTCTGAGTTTGCACATCCTCAACCGTACGCCATTAGTGCTCCTATCAGATCGTCCACATCAAGCACAAATGGAAAATGTTCCACACATCCGATGAATACTTCCCAAACCAATTCCGCCACCCAAAAAATAAATCCAACACCCACCCCAGAAACACCCACTGAATCCCAAAGAAGCGGAACACGTAACTCCACGAAACACCTGCCATAGGACAATGAAGCAGTAGGTGATCCACCGACCCCCATTACACTGACACATGCAACACCAACTTGACAAGGAATACCCCCGACGCATAAGATTGTCACAAGTCAGGGTCTTATCCCAAAGCCACACACCAAACAAAAAAACAATCCCGTCTTGGGGCTTGCACATAGGTTTGAGTTAAACTATGTGTAGGCATGGAATTGGCCAAATCACGTTAAACTATGTGTCTTGTACAGATGTTTTTATTTATTGTTCGTGTGAATGCACTTCTGCTAGTCCCAAATTCTACAAACTGGAATATAAACTTCCGTTATCACAACATATTTGTTGCCTCAAATTTGCCAATTTCGGTTCTGTCAAGTATTATTATCAAAGAGAATACTTCTCTAGGACTCCAACAAATATGTCTGCATTGAATTTTCCAATCTAAAATCAAGTATGCATGTCTCAAACTATGATCAAAGAACATGGGAACCCCTTAAATTCGACAAACATTTCAACAATGGAGGTGGGACACTGCCATCAAGTGCTCTGCTAGTAAGTTCTATGATTTGTGTGCAAACAACAATGTTAAAGCATGACATTCGAACCATATGGTCAAAAAAGAATAAATTTGGAATAATTGTAATAATCAGAAAACTCGTCCTTGGGACTATATATAGGAAGTTACATGAATCGCCAGTAATTGCAAAAGGGCAACAGGATTTGGACTATGTAAAATGACCTGTACATACCTGCATAGCCACATCGACCATAGTTCGCGCTTTTGTTCTTGAACTTTCAACAATTTCATCAACATGAGATCCAGATTCTTGGGTATGACCAGTGCAACAATCAAAAGAGCTCAACTGGCCACCAGGGTCACCTAAACTAGTCATGGGCTTCAGCACCATATGTGGGGAGCTATCTTGATATGTGTTGCGTTGCCTCAAGCATAACAGAGCAGAAGCAACCTGGAAATGAAAGGTTATCACTCAAGCAGTTGCCACATGGTCAAAGCAAAGTAATGCAATGATGCAGTGAATGGATTAAGAACAGGGAAGTTAAAGAGAAGACTAAGTTGCTTAGAAGATGTTTGAGAAAAGACTCTTCAAGAGAAACACTCTTGGAACAATAGCTCTAGGCTAAAGTAATTCTGTATATTCAATCAACTAACAGCCTGATTACAAGAATGGTACCTTCTTTTTTTTCTTTTTATAGGTAATAGTTGAAATATTATTAAAAAAATGTAGTGTACATAAAGTATGAACACTAACACATCAGGAATTTACATCATGAGAGGGTAAATACAAAGATGAAGAGAATTCAGTAATTGAAGAACTAGTAGTAAAACCCCAAGTTCTAGACCAGTCAAAGAGGGTTAAGGTAAAACTCTCTAAGATTTGTTTATCCGATCGAGATACATCCTCAAACGTACGTTGATTGCGTTCCTTCCAAATAGTCCACATCAAACAAATAGGCACCATGTTCCAAATATCCGAAGAATGCCTCCCTAACCCATTCCACCAGCTGAACAGCAAGGTAGCAACTGTCCCAGAAATAACCCAATGTACCCCAAAACTTTGAAATACCCAACTCCATAAAGCATCCGCCACAGGACAATGAATTAGAAGATGGTCTACTGGGCTGATTTCTATTGGCTAAGCTTAATAACAGATTCAGTTGGCCTTAGCAACAGCTTGTAACTACTAATAGCTGTCAAGTAACAAACTAACTGAAAGCTTGGTAGACTTATGATTATTAATTGCTGCATCATGCAATACGATGGAAAACAAATTAAATCTGAAAGTTGGTCAATAGTAATTCTTGCCTGCTCATTGACTTCATTTAACTGTAAGAGTACTGCAGCAAATTGCTTCTTAAAAGGTTCGGAATCCTTGAGAGAGTTATCCCCATCTTTTTGGTTTTCAAAAACCGCATCATTCATGCGCCTCAGCTCAGACAGCACAGCTTCCTACAAGTTATTATCTATCAGCCTACTTTTCAACCACCAAGGCTGACTGGACTTGTAATGTACAACCTTCTAATCTTTAAATACAATAATATCCAACAGGTCAAAAACTTCTCACAATGATGCAGAGATAGAGATTAAGCAGTATAACCTTTTTGTCTAGAGTAAGAGTTAACTCAGAAAGAGCTTGAACATCAGCTTCCTTTGCTTGGATCTGAGCGAGAAGTAAAGGCTGAGAATTTGCTGCTTGTTGGGTATTAGCAATCTCACTAGGCCTTACTTTAGCTTGTACACTGGAACTTGGTGAACCACCCTGACATAAACAGTTTCTGCTCAGTTAATAACACAATCACTTTGTTTCTAGATGATTTCCCAATCAAATTCTTCCTACATTGGTGAAATTTTAGTTAGGGCATAAGTTCTTGCACTCAGACAAGACCGATATCAATGGAAAATTAAGCCCTATAGGAAGGAGAGTAGAGCATCTGGAGCAAACAACAGATGGTCAGGATAATGAACAGTGAAACCAACATGTGTTTTTCTTTGTCAAAGAAAATTCACCCCAGAATTCAATATACAAACCCACTCTCTCCTTAAATAACACAATACTGATAATAGAATACTGTATGTTTCACAGTTCCAAGGGCTTAATGTCAGCCCAATTATCAGCAAACAGAACAATTTAAATTCCAGAAAGTACTGACTTTTACCTGCTTCAATAAATTGCTGATGTGATGAGATGACGGGGAAATATAAGGGCCATCTGTGCTCTCCAGGTTCTCACTTGGGGCAAATTTAATTTTAAGCTCATTGAAGTTCTCAAATAATCTATTAACGGAAGCATTGTGCCTAGTAAGAGATGCAGGCATATTTTCCAATGGATTTAAAGGCATGCAATCAATATCCTGTGATGAAAAAAATGTATTACACTGCCATCCTTAAAAAAAAAAAAAAAAAAAAAAAAAAAATGATAAACAGAATGCCAAACATACAAATTGGCAACAATTCAGTTAAATAGTTAATAGTAAAAAGTAAAAACCTTCAAATCTCAAACAAACCTGAGAAAGAAAAGACATGCATAATCTCTCAAATACATAATATCGCCACAGAATACAATATTTTAATCATAACGAAAGTCAATGCAACACAGCTCAAAGGCATAAAAAACCACATAATGCTACAATTGTCTTTGGGTATATATATATATATATATATATTTGAAAAAAAGAAAAGAAAAGAAAAACTATATATCTATACTGTCAGAAAATCTTTTAAAAAAAAAAATCAAGCCAATCCATATTTTGGCATCTGATTTAACAATATGGGCAAATAAATCTAGCATTCTAAAGGCTATATGGTTGTGGGATACTATATTCAACTTCTGAGAAACTTCAAGAAATTTTCAGATTCGGACTACATCCCATGCAAACTGTTCAGATTGATGCTATCAGAATTCATCTCATTCAGAGTTTTCAAATAAATTCCGAGAGGCTGGTCATCAACTCTAACCCCATGCTTATGCTACTATTGTCATGTACCTCGAGAACCGCAAACTATTACCACCTTCTATCCAAAAGTTCACACAGGGCATTTCTTTTTCTGATTGGTAAGTTACATATGCACCCAGTGGGTCTTGAACCCAAGACCTCACCCTCCTTCCCATTCTTATGGGAGAAGGAAGTGCAAGTTGAGCTATACCTCATTGGCCATGGAATTTCTAATAATAAACAGACAATTAAATTTAAATAAGGCTAAAATATTGTTTTGTCCCTAAAGTTTGCATGAGGTTTGATTTTTGTCCAAAAACTTTAAAAGTTAGTTTTTTTATCCCTAACTATTGAAAGTGTTTTGTCCTTAGAATTTTTTTAAAAACATTTATCTTTTTTCATCCCTAAAGCTTTTTTTTATTTTTTTTTTATTTTTATTTTTTATATATATAAATCTTTTTTTCTTCCCTAAACTATTGAAAAAAGTTTGTTTTTTGTCCCTATTTTTGCCCCTAAACTATTGAAAAAATATCTTTAAAAAATTTAGGGACAAAAAACAAACTTTATGCAAACTTTAGAGACGAAAACAATATTTTAGCTTTTAAATAAAGCAGAGTTAGCCAACCAGTTTTAAAGGCATTATCAACATTTAACAAGCATATTAGAATTACAAGTGGAACAAGAAATTTGAAATTTATATGAAATGCATGTAATATTTTTGTAAGGATATAGAACAATTAAACCAGACATGAGCTACAATTAATGCTATAGTTAACGATAAGTTATGGGCATTAATCTCATTAAGAATACAAATTCCAAGACGCTCAAACCACCTTTCCACAGACAAGGAGCAGCATCATCAAAATAAAATCCACCAACAAAATTCCAGTAAAAAATTTGTAGTCTCCTCAAACATGATCCAAGATATTTACAAGTGAGAAAGGCCTGATTATAATATGCTGATTCAGTTGTTCACAAGTAGTTTAACAATCTGCTACAACTATAAATTCCCACTACTTATGTGATCCTATGACATGAAGATAGATTAACAAAAATCTATTCTTTAGTATTAAAAGGAAAAATAACAATTTCAAATAAAATTTTTTCCACTTTCCTATATTAAAACCACTACCCCTCAACTTCTCTGATAATTTGCATGAACTAACACAAGGTTAATAGAAAGGAGCATTGGAGAATATGTGAGGTAGAAATGCATTCTGTGTGCTACTCCATTTGACATTATTAAGTCAAATGAGAAATCAAACTACATAATTGTGCCAATCTTTTAAGTCGAAACAGCTTTCCATCAGACAAAATATGTAAAATGCAATAGAACAATGTAATGAGAGGGAAGAAAAAAGTACCAGGACAAATTCAACCCCTAGTTCAGGCTGGTCAAACTGAATTCGACACCTACTATGGTCAACAGTTAATACACTTCCATCATGAATTTCTCTTGTCCTTGGATGAAGAGCAATAACACGTTGTGCAACTGATAAAGGACGAGCTAAATCAGTTGGAAGTCCTTCCCTGGTACCGGCACAAAGTTCAGCATAATGTCCTCTAACAGACTCCCGGTATTGATTTAGCTTCTCTCTCTCTTCCTTCAGAAATTGCTCAGAAAATCTCCGGGGTCTGCCCAGTGAACTGCATCAACGAGAGACACTTTATCAATCATGTGGGAATTACAGTATGAACTCTAAATGAAGGAAGCAGTTAAGAATCAAATACCTCCTAATGACACCCCATTCAACACGGGTTAATCTTGGAACATTACCCAATCCAACGTGATCCAAATACTCCATGAACTCCCTTTTTGCAAACCATGGGTAATCGATTGCACTGTAGAACCACTCAAAAGTGCACCATCTCCGTGCTTGATCCGAAGATAGGCAATTGGAAAGCTTTTCCTGTTATACAAAAATATAATTTAACATAATCAAAATATTTAAGAAACTCAGTTATTGAAACATAAACAATGATAAATATTTGACCTTAAGAATGAGTACTCTGTCATGGGGTGAAGGAATCGGTATACTGGGAAGGTCATTCAATATATTTTCAGAAGACTTTGAATCATTCTGTATTAGTGGTTTCTGTAGATCCATCTTCCTTCTACTCCTAGCTTTAGTTGGTAGGTTGACCTGGCCTGCTGATGAAACTCGTACAGTTGATAGAGCTGAATTGTTTCCTTCCCCTCTGAGATCAGTACTCAAAGTTGCATGTTCTGTAGGTTTCCCCATCCTTCCTGGTTTTGCTTGTGACGCATTATGGGAAGAGCGTCTACCTTTACTCACAGAGACGACTTCAGCAGTAGCCTACAACCAAGTGCAGGGTTTGCTTGATACAGAGAACATAATTGGATTTGCAAATACCGTAAACCAATATATGATAAAGTGATACATGCTAACTAATTTCAACATAAGGTCTGTACTCCATAACAAACTTGCAAATATATATATATATATATATAGGGGTTTAATTGATATGCATTGTGGCCCACTTCCTAATATTTGAGGTGTTTGAAATTATGGTTCACGGAGATGATATCTGAGTCTCATTGTATATGAGGTCCTTGGTTAAAAGTCCTGATGACCCCCATTTAGGTAATTTCTCCAGTTTCACGTGCAAGGCCGGCATTTGTTTCGGTGGTAATTTAACAGGCCAAGACATGTGGTAGGGAGGGGTGCTAGTGGTTTGCTTGATATAAATTTCCTAAAATATTCCTAATAGCTTTAAGATGTTGGGACAGACACCAAAAGGTTAGTGACATATGAACCAAAGCATTTCTGTATCATGACCAAAGAAAATGGATTACGAAAAGAATTGCAAGAAATAATATCTACTTCAGTCTGCTATGAACAGAGATTATGACATATAACGCAGTTTTAACATTTGCCCTCCATTCTGAAAACAATTTCAGACCAAATGTAAGTATGGTCCCCTTTTGAAGTTAAGTGTCACATTCCTTAATAGAGTAACTTGGGTGCAATCCAAACCCCAAATGCAATTTATATGACACCAATGAAGATCAACATTGTAGAAGCAGTACACTAGAACTTCAGAAGTGGTAATGCAATCCAAACCCCAAAAGCAATTTATATGACACCAATGAACATCAACATTGTAGAAGCAGTACACTTGAACTTCAGAAGTAGTAATGCAATCCAAACCCCGAAAGAAATTTATATGACACCAATTCACATCAACATTGTAGAAGCAGTACACTAGAACTTCAGAAGTGGTAATGTCAACCACATTGATAAGCTGACAACCAAATGCATATGTATATATAAAATCTTTAACATTGATACTATGGTGCAAGAGCATCGTATTAGACATTTGATTTTAAACTTAGGATATTCAATATTTAAAAAAATATATATTACATGAAAACACCGTAACAATTTCTGTTATAAACTTTCAGGGTGCAAAGAATTAGTGAATTACGCACCTCAGTCTTATTAGGTTCACTATGAGAATCAGTACGAACTTCATTTTCAAAAATCTGCAACTGACAAGGAACGTGCATATGTCATTGATTCACGCCAAGACCAAGTAAAAATTATATCACCAATTGAGAGAGACAAATAAACTGGTTTGAGTTAGTTTTATCTTTTCTTACTTTAAATGGCGAGGTTTTCTGTTTCCTTTTTCGCATTCCAGTATTGGACTGATGAGCTTCCCCCTTTGTTTCAAGAATAGCACCAATGTTGTGAGTAAATCCTTTGCCCAGTTTAGATGTCCTCAAAGCACCGACTTCGGATTCAGGAATAGAATGATTCCCTTTCAGTTTAGACTTGTCAACTTTATCAAGACTTTCTTCTTTGACCTGTGCAGATGACTCTTAACAGACAGAAAACAAAAGATTTTTAAATCTTGAGTAAATTACCTCCTAATAAAGAATATATTCAAAGCATTAGCAAAACCCAAATATTTACCGTTCCCATTCTCTAAATAGCCAAAAGTATATCACAGAAACAAATAAAAACAAAGACAACCCAAAAGTATAGAGAAGTGGTACACAGAAAAAGACAAGCAATCAGCTATGAATGCAATGCAAATTTACTGTAAGCAAATATCAACATCATCATGGAAAATAGAATCTCCAGTGATATCAAGAATGTAGAAAAGAGCATTAGGGAAGGACTTTTGAAAAGTTGAATCATCCAGATAGATTAGATGCTTTGCATTTCCTGCTAAAGACAATATGAATGAGAACTTACACATGCCTGCTTGCAAACTAGTGAAAATCCATGAGGAGAAACATTGTAGTAAACCACAAGCTACAGTTTTAAATTTTAATGCCATATATTGCATCCACTGAAAAAAAATCCTAAGGCTTGGTTGTTGTATACTATTACTGTAGCCCCACCGCTTTACAGAGAAGCAATCATGTCATTTCATGATGGCATAACAAAAAACTTCCTAAGATCAGATCATGTGATTGTCAATTTTGGAGATTACTAATCGGATTAGGTTTTTGTTTTAAGGACTAATGTTTCCTTTAATGCCTTCTATTTATTGACTACTCACAGCAGTTTGTTATTATTAGTATTATTTAACTTCAGTAAAGTACCATATTGTATGGCATTGAATGTGTTAAAATATCAGATGACAAGTGTTGCACACTACTACTAACATCAGAAAATATCCAAGTTTAACACATAATGAAGTGTGCACCATAAACAAGGATAACCAAAATGAAAGAGATTGCAGGCTAGAGCAAGTTAGCACCTCATGTTGCATGATACTTTTAGAAAAGCTTGTTATTCAAAACACAGATTCTTACCAGTATCTGGCATCATCAAAGACAGATCTGCCAAAGTTTGCAGGGCATCAAAGGCAGAGCCTTCATCTACATGAAGAGAAGAGATATGAATAACAAAATAATTACAAACATGCTTCAACAAAATGGAGAGAAACAGGTCAAACTTAAAAGTCAACAAAATAAATATATTTGTAGGTTCATAAATGATCAAGTTAAACAGTTTTCATCCAAATATGGTATTAGTTTTAACAAGTTAATTAAACACCTGGTAAAAACATGGGAAAATATGATTACTGCATCAAGTAAAAAATCTATCTTGTTGTGGAAATGATATTTGCTTCAGGAGAAAAAGGGGTGTGTGGGGGTGGGGTGGTTGTAATAAGTAATTTGTAATCCAAGATTCATCCATTGTTCAAAAATCACTTTTTACCCCACAATGGGAGAAACTAAAAACCAAGGGAATATGCATGAAACTTGGTCATTTCAATTCATTTCTTTTTTTTGATCAGTTTTTCAGTTCATTTCAAAGGTTTTTAAAGTTCATAACAAGTATTTTATCTTCAATATTATTTTTTTAATCATAAATTATGTATTTAGGGGAAGAAATACAATTTTGGAGGTTAAATTGTTCTCCTAAAAAAAAACCCAACTTCCATCTCCTTAATAAAACAAAGGCAAATTACTAGCAAAGTCAGATGAAACAAAAGAGAGAAAACAGCCGTGTAGCAGCAATCTTTATAGGAGAAAATTTTTACAGTTCCCACTTAGAATTCAATCAATAAAAGCATTCAGAGATCTCATTATAGAGGGAAAGAGAAGAAAAAAGAACAAGAATATTGATATAAATAAAAGCTTGGCTTAAGAAATTTTTTATAATGTACCTCCTCCAAACAGAACTTTCTTACTTCTCTTCCTCAGACCCTTAAAAGGAGACCTGACAACCTCACTTTCAAGCTTTCCTTTGACAGCACCCGGTTTTTGTCCTTCCTCTGTCCCACTACATGCTTCCTTTATGTCATCCAAATCATTGTTTAGGCTTTCTTCAACATCTGGCTTCTTTACATGGTATCTCTTCACCTTTTGTTGGCCTACTGTACCGGCACCTTCTCTACCCCTTAAATACCTTTTATCTCTAGCATAATCTCCATTATCGGCTTCAGTGCTTCCTAGGCTTAATTCACAACCACCCTCATCCACTTGGCTACCACGAAGCTTGGCACAGGTTTTTTCTGATTCAGCATGCTGATTAGCAAAAAGGATCACAATTGATTATTTAATCATCTTAAAGTAACATAACAGAAAGCAACAGAAACTGTCAAATAAAATGAATACTTACCATCCTTTCACCATTCTTAACAGGTGAGGACCGGGCACCCTTTGTTTTTCTGTTCGGTGTTCGAGAAAGTTGGGGAGAACCACCTCTTTGTGAAGCCTCTGTCAACACTAATGCAATCTCATGAGCAACATCATCATCTTTAGCATCCACCTTTTGTTTTGAACCTTGCCTAGCTGGTGAAAAATACTTCTCTGCATTATCTTTATCATAATACGAAACAGGGACACGAGGCGTCCTTTTTCCAACAGCATGGGGCTTAATTCCTAAGAGAAATTTTAAACCACATCAACAAATTTGACACTCAGGAAAACTAAGATAATGTAAAAATTACACACACAACCCCCCCCCCCCCCCCCCCTTCTCTTTTTTTTTTTTTTCTCCCCAAAAGGAGAAGAGTATTTTTGTTCCAAAGATAAATTGTAAAAAATAAGCACAAAGACATCAAAAGAATCAACATTTAGGCATTGATTCCACATGTTCCCATGAGACATGGAAGGCCTATAGTTCATAGATTCTAATTTAACACACCTAAAGCTGAACTACCTAAATACACACACACACAGCACAAGCATAATTTTTTTCCCACCAGAGCGCCGCTTCTTTAATAATGACAGGCAGCCATAACTTGATGCAACCGACTGGGACAGTGAAACATCAGGAAAATGCCCATCTAATCCTTTAGAGGTGTTATTCTGGATTTTAACCCGTGCACGCTTTTGAGGCTTCCGAGATGCTTCTGCTCCCTCATTGCTTTCTTGTTCACTATCACTTCCTCCCTGACAGCCCACAAAACATTTAATTCAGTCCCAACAGTGCCATCCCCACAAGCTGGTTGCACTTTCTAGATGCAAATGAACTCAATAGATAAATCAAAATATACATTCAATACTCAAATAGGAGGGACAAACCACCAACTAATCCATAATAAATATTAAACATCTACATCATTAATTAGCCCAAAAAAAAAGGGGTTAAAGCAGTATTTCATTCTGAATACACTCATCCTGTAAAAGAGGTACTGCCCTAAATAAAGAACTTTAAATAGACAATGAGGATATGGCATTTTACAGCTTCATTGAACTATAAACTGCTGGGTCCTCGCCTGGAACTATAGGAAATTGCTCACCGGTTATTGAAATTTTATCCCTTTCTAATTAAATCTCTCTATTACTTAAAAAAAAATAAAAACAGTTATTGACATTTTTTATTTATTTATTGATAAGTTACACACACCAAGTGCTTCTTGAACCTATGATCTGACCTCACCTTCCACAATATTCCTGTAGGAGTAAGTGTCACCTGAGCTAGAGCTCATTGGCATTTTATTATTTTATATTTTACTCTAAGCAAAACAAATTCCAGGTTTTAATTTTTTTTAACTGTATATAAGTTTCAAATTTTAAAAGTCATAACCAAATTCCTAGTAATTCCTAATCCAAAAATTTGTACAACCAGCCAATGCCCAAATCAACAATTGTATATTCTAGCATCTCCATCCTTGACGAACCCGATTTAAGCTGCAAAAAAATTAACAAAATTGACAACTACCACTAAAGAAAATCATAGTGAGCTTACAATAGACAAGATCTCACAGATGAGTAAATGCATCCCTCTTGAACAGGCAAACTAGGGTGGGGTAAAGAATGAAAAACAGCAAACCCCTTCCCATAAAAAGCAATAGTGAACCACCTGTACTATTACCATAGGAATATTTTGACCTTGAGTGAACAACTTTTTTATTTCTGTTTCTTAAGTTTTCATCACAAAAAGTGAGGTTTCGTTTCCTCTTGCAGTACTTATGAAGAGAATAAAACAAAAAGATCATAATTCACAAATATTCAAGGCAAAATCAATTGGAGCGCTAGCTACATAATAATTCCAAAAAAAAAAAAGAGATCCATATGAAAGATTACAAAAATGGTTTAAAATTGAAATCCACTCTCACCATTACCGAGTAGTGATCAGTCATCATAGCTATTAGTCCAAGCACAGAAGCAGTACCCTCTGGCAGAGATAAGTAGGCCTGAAAACACAGCATAAACCAAAATCACCATGTTTTTTCTTTTTTCTTCTTTAAAAAAAGGCTAACCAAAATTCTCCTTGGAGTCTCCCATAATGTGGAAAAAGATCAAAATCTGGCAGCCCAAAAAAACTTCAAAATAATGGCAGCATCAATTAGGAAACGGCAAAACTTCAAAAACAAATTTTATTTAAATTAAAGAAAAACATAAACGAAGAGAAGCACCTTCTTGATGCAATAAGAAGTATTTTGTTAAATATGATAAGCATTAAACACAAAAGATGACAAGAAAATCACAGATACGTATATTAGAAGCACCACAAAAAAGAAAAGAAATAAAGATAGGTTACAGAGTGGATTCAAGTAATTGAAACCCATGAGTACCTTATTCATAGTGTAAAGGGCCTCTACCATATCTGCAGATCGGTTGCGCACTACAGTAGCCACCTAACAAAACCAGATACAGGAACCAGATTTATAAGCATCTACTAAGATGAACATGATTCCAACTATGCATTAAAGTAGAATAATCCAAATCCTCAAACATGAAGTTGCAAGCTTGATCCCACACAATTTACTGAAGAGTCCAAGCAACAGTTTGTGGCCAAGTACAGAAAACTTCATTCAGGTAACAGCACTTAACCTTGTAACCTATATCTAATCAGAATACTATATCGTATTTATGAAGTTTGTACTGACCTTCTTCCAATCTTTCCCATGCTTACGATATGCTGCATAAAAACGTTCAAGCTCTTCCTTGCTCCATTGAGCTCCTAACATGTCAGACAACTTCCTCTTCTACACATGATTGGAAGATGTAACAAATTAAAAAAGCCATCCAACTTTTCACAAGTTGCTTCTTACCAATTTAATTACATCAATATGAAGATACAATAATTCGTTAGCATAAATATAATGGGTAAAGTAAATTTACTATAACAATTTTAGAACATAATTACCTTCTGAACAAAGCCAGGACTGCCCCGCTGCCTACTTTTGTTAGCATTTTCTCCATCCTTACTAGATGCAACCGTCATTAATATAAGAAAACCGCTTATTTACACTTCTTGATTTTCTTGATGGGGCCATGGGTAACTTCCTCAGTTGTCTATAACATACTGTAATATGAAGAAGCAAAGCATGAGTTAGCAAAGTGATATCCTTGATGGAAAGCAAAGCCTATGAAGGCCAAAGTTAACACAGTGTTTTAACAATCATTACCCCCCCCCCCCCCCCACTCCTGTTTCGAACAAAAAAATGTTTTCAGTGTTCACCAGAATTGTTTGCATTTCAACTCCCCACAATCCTTGTCCCCCTAAGTCGAAAAAAAAAAATCCAAAAATAGCAGTTTGCTCCAATGTATTGGCTAAGAATAGATTCATACTTGAATTGGCTAACATATAATCACTGGAAAAATGATAATTTAGTTTCTTCAATTTGATAAAGGTGGACTTGTCCTGCAATTAATTAAATTAAGAAGAAAACCCGAGGTAACAATCACTAGAATTCTGAACCACCTAACTTTAAAAATAAAGTTTTTGAAAATGTGTAGAAAAAAAAAATTGAACCCAAAAAAACACAAACAAATTGAGAACATGAGATTGTATATGTTGAATGAAGCATGGACACTAATACGATAGAGATTTTCCAATACTATAAATATTGAAAAAGCTTCCAAGAAGTATTAAATGTCTTTCTTAAGTCAACGATTCTATTTTATATATTCAATATGTTTATAACGGGATAATATTGGGAGGTATCTGAAAAATATTGTAGCCAATATAGAGCTCTCTTCAAGAAGTATCCATGTTATGCAGGATGAATATAGATGCTAGATGCTGAACTACTATAATCTCTAATAAGCTACAAAAGTAATTTCAAATTTGTCAACATCCTCAAAAATGTTAGATTAGCAACAAGAAGGAAAAGAACAATAACGCTTCTTTAATCAAAGCTGGGAAAAGGATGAAAATGTTCCAAAGTTGCTTATCAGTATCACAAGGATCCAGGATTTACAAACTGATACAACAAATTAAAAAATGTTTTCTTCTTTTTCTTTCTTTAGGCCTCATAGAAAACCTATGGAAGACAATGAACCCTAAGAAATGGCTCAAATTCTTGGGCAATACCCTAATCACCTAATGTAGCAGCAGCAAATCAATACCAACAATCAAAGCACATCTAAGTTCTGAACATGGAGAGCAAGCAATTAATGCTAGATAGCAGTTAATCTTGTCTTTCCCTCATTTTTCCCAAGAAAAACAAGCACCGAAAGTGTGTCTATACGACACAATATTTAAAGCAAAGAAGTGTTACTCTATACCATCAGATCTCCAGATTGCTCGTTTTTCCTCAATTTCTGTCCTCACTTTAATACCCCCTCAGAACCAAATCTACTGAAATTCAAATCCATAGCTCACTCCACTAACTCAGGAGTAAAACGAACTACATACATGCAACCATAACCTTAGCCCGTGACCAGGTTAGACCAACCAACTTGCCAAATCAAGATCAGCAAATGCATCACATACCTATCAAGAAGCTATTAGATTTCAGATTTCACTCATTGGATCAAAGAGAACAAAATCCTCCATCTATTTGCCCCATTTTTACAAGCTGAAACACAACAATCTATTTCTTTATGCTATTTTCCTTTTTAGTCAGACTGAGATTTCCCGCCAACCAAACAGAAAAGCTGCGAGGAAAAAATTTCAGATTCCACTACTGTATTCACACACAAAAACGCAAATTCATACCAATCAAAACTCGGATAGCTTCCGAGCAAGAAAAGCAACAGTTTAAAATAGCACTTAACGATCCGAAATCCGAAATCGTTTGGTAGCTGAGAAAACAATTGCGAGAAAACTAAAGAAAAAACTCGACGAAAATCACAATCCGATACACCGATAAAATTTCAAACAAATAAAACTCACTGAACTTAAAGCAAAACACAGCTATACAACAATTCAAACGATTTGATCTCTTTCCAAACCCTCAGGTTTCTCGGAAAACCAAACGGAAAATCAATTAAGAAATTAAGAAAACGGTTCGGAATTGCAGAATTAATCGATTAACAACCCTAAAAAGCAAGAAATTCAGCAACAAGCAAATGCGCGCTCACCGATCAAAGCGCGTGCCGCTACTTCCCGAGCATTAAACAGCGCCGGAGTACAAAGCCGCCGTCCGATCGAGCAGCACAACGCGACGAGAGCCAAGTGATGAAGAAGAAGAAGAAGAAGAAGATAATGATGAAGAGGAGGAAGAAGAAGAAGAAGAAAAATGGGAACGAGAATTTGAGGGCATAACCGCGAAACTTTAAAGTAATACTAATAATAGACCCGAGAGTGAGAATTTGTAAATTGAAACTTTTCTCATGTTTAAATTTCTTTTGGTTTTGGGAGTTTGATTTTGATTATTGGGTGTGAAAGCTCACTGGGGAAGTATCCCTGGTCTACAGCAGTCTCAGCCGTACACGTGGCATATTATCAGAGCTGTGCTAGATCACATGTGCGATTACTGATCATATCTAGTACCGTCAATTTGGTGTAAGCCCCATCTAGAATTCTAGATGATGAGATATATTTGGAGCAAACGTGGAGAAATAAAATTGTACGTAATTATATAGTTCATATTTTAAAATATTTCATATTACATATTAAAAATCCAAAAGTTGACACCATATATAATACCATGACTCAAAGATTTTATTTTGTCTTGAAAATGAGCTATTTTATTACCAAACACAAGAAAGTCATTCTATTACCAAACATAAGAAAATGCACCAATTTTCCCAAAAATGTTTTATGGAAAATACATGAAAACATTTTTGTGAAACAAACGGACTTAGAATAACATCATTTTTACATGAGCTTAACTCTTACAGTATTTTTAATTTTATACTACTTTTATTATACATCAAATAATAACAAGTCATATTATTAATTATGAAAATTTTTGTATCTCTGAATTAAATCAAATATGTTATGTGTATATGACTATATGCATTAAGAGATTCTTTTCAAGGTTGGTACATTTGTTGCCTAAAAAGCACCTTATTAATAATAAAATAATTTTATTATAGGTTTGTTCCTATGTAATCCGTTGAGGTTTTCCCATGGATTTGAATGAGGGTTAAGTAAATTTTTTTTTATTAAAATAAATTTTAGTATTAATTAATTAATTTATTTTTAAGTAATGGTTAATGAACGAAATTATGGTTAGAAGGAATAACTGTGTTAAGAATTTAAATTTAAAATACTGAAATAACAAAAATCAAACTTAAAGAACGGAAATGACAATTAATCAAATTCGTATTTTGCCAAAAAAAAATAAACGTAAAGAAATTCATTCTTACTATAAATTTGGGAAATAGTTTTCCTCCAATTCACTACATGGCAAGTAAATAGACCATCCACATATACTTTTAGTCACATGACTTTTTTAATGAGTCATGTGACTTTTTCAAATAATACATATGGATAGTCTATTTAATTGACACGTAGTGGGTTGAAGGAGAATTTCTCCAAACCGGATTGAAGAAAAACTATGTCCATAAATTTGGCAACCAGCCAACCACAAAAGATTTAAGATACCCTTAAAAAAAAAAAAATAAAGGTTGGACATTTGTCAACTCAAAAACATCTTCTTAACTTAGAGATTGTTGGAGACATGTGTTTATGAGATCGACATCTAACATAGGCGACTTCATGCAAATGTTTGGAAGTTTAGAGAGAGAGAGAGAGGGGAGTAGAGGTAAGGAGGGGAAGGAGAGTAATGGCTACCCCTTCCCCTTATTTGGATGTTTTAAAAATGAACATAGTCTAACTACATACCAATTTGTATCAATCTTGCTATAATCCACTATATGACGATTCATAAGACCATCTACATGTATTATTTAAAAAAGTCACATGACTCATTAAATAGTTCATGTGACTAAACGTACACGTAAATAGCCACTTGAGTTGTCACGTAGTGGGTTGTAACAAGATTGTTATAAATTGAATTGTAGCTAAACTCTATTCTTTAAAAATTAAGTAGGGGAGAATAGATATCTCCCCCCTTTGTTTGGATATTGTAGGAGAGAAGAATTGTCATATAAAATAACAATTATGACTCCCATTTGTTAAATTTAAAGAAATAAATATAAATTGACAATTTAAATCTTTTTAAGATACCCCTCCAAATCCCTTCAAAACCTTCCCGCTTTCCTCTCTTAAAAACATCCAAATAAGATTCTTTAAACCATCCACATCCACATCCTCTTCCCTTTACTCCACTTCCCTTCCATCCAAACACACCAATAGATTCTTTAATGGCATCGGTCTCACAATTCTATGGCAACATTCATGAGCTCCAAGAGTCAAAAGATAAGTTACAACTAACAATTCTATAGCCAAAAACACGATAAAATGAAAAGCCAGATAAAATGAAAAACCAGCCCGTTGAGCAAATTCAACATCATATGAAAGACCCTAGAGCACCTTTTAGGTAGAATATATAATGCTATGTTTGAAAGTTTGGAAGGAGATGGGCCATGGGCGTAGAGGGTAAAGGGGGAAAAGAGAAGAGAGGGAAGGGGAATAGTTATCCTTTCCCTTTGTTTAGATGTTTTAAAAAGTAAGTAGGAGGAAGGGGAATAGACATCTCTTTCATTTGTTTAGAATCTTTAGATGTTGTAAGGGGAGAAAGGGCGAAAAATGATCATATAAATTGACAATTATGGCCCTCATTTGCAAATTTTAACGAATTAAATATAATTTGACATCATAAGAATAAAATTGACAATTTAAATCTTTTTAAAATAAGTCGTAGGTTTTTAATTGTACAAGTCATTCATTAACCAGTCTGCATATATTTGTACATTATTTTTTCCATTTTTGATTCAGGCCTTATTTGTCACACAAATGTGAAAATCAGCTCAATCCAGGTTCCAAATCGGCATCAATCTTACAATTCCATAGCAAAATTCAAGAGCTCCATGAGTCAAAAGAGAAGTTACAGCTAACAATTCTATAGCCAAAAACAAGATAAAATGAAAAGTCAGCCTATAGAGCAGTTCAACATCATATGAAAGACCCCAGAGCACCTTCCAGGTAGAATATAAGGGTAGTACAGTAAGGAAAGCTGAATTGAGCAAACAGTCTCACAGCAAAGCATTTCTGTTCCATTGCATAACACTTTAGCCTAGCTGCTGCATCCACGGTTCTCTTCCCCTTACAACTTACCTGTTAGCATGAAAGCTCCAAGTTCACTGAATATAGCTTCAACAGCTAAGGAGCTTCCTCATTGCAATTCACAAAATTTCTGCAGAAACAACTTTTCAGGAACCTCAAAAAGATAAGCCCAACCAAACCTCTCAATGACAGAAATTGCATAGCAAAAGCCCTTGTGATGGTTCTCTTTTCCAAGCTTAGTGAAATAACTTGGCAACAGTTTGGAATTTGGATAAGCTGCAACCTTGTACCTGATAAGAGTGCAACGGGATCAACCGATCAAGTAATTGTCTAGTTAGCTTGAAAGATCCAATTCACTTCACAGCTTCAATAGCTAAGAAGTTCGCTCCAAATAATTCATGAATTTCTGTAAGAACAAGTTTTCGGGATTGTCAAACAAACATCTAACTCTAAATGTTCCCCTTGGAATGATTCTCTTCTCCGCACAAGGTATTTCATGATAAATGGGAATTTTAATTAGTTGCACTCTGGACGTGAACTAAAGCAAGATTAATGCCAAAGGATTCTAATGGGTAATGTAACTCAAATTTATGGGGAAATTTGATTCATAATGTGGGCAAGAACTGCTTCCTCTCCCTCCGTGCCAGATACATAATCTATTCTAAAATCCTTTTTGAAAGATCCAATCTTTCATTGTATAGCTTCAACAGTTCATTCGCTTCCTGCTTATATGGTGTCACGAACTTCTGCAGGAATAAATTCTCTGAATACAAAAACACAGAAGGTAAGTATATATTCTTCTTGACCACCAAACCTTTTGATAGCAAAACTTCAATAACTGAAGCCCTTGGAATAAGTCGCTTCTCCAAGCTATGATTAATGAGGTCTGGGCGTTTGACAATAAGGGAAGCCTCGAAACCCATCTTGTTGACGAAAAAATCCATTACTTGCATAATCTTATCCTCGGATGCCATAATACACCAGGGGCTCTTTCGAAATGCTACAAGTATCTCTTCCTCAGACAAACCCCACCTCTTATAAGCATTGACCCTCCTCTCCCATATGGATTTATTCATACCCCACATTGCCAAAACAGCCAAAACAAAATTCAACTTCAAAGGATTGAATCCCATTTCCTTCACTTCCTCAACAATCTCTTTAAACCGAGGTGCACTTGTCGTAATAAGTCTAGGCCAGTTTTTAAGTACGGAAAGTATACTCGATTCAGGAACTCCAATTTCTCGCAGAAGATTGACATTAGGAACCACACAAGTGTCAAGTTTAACGGTGAGAATACCCGAAAAACGTTTAATAGCGATAATAGTGTTCTCATTGGTTCCAAGCAAATTCTTAAAGAAAACAAAAGAAGGGATTACGTGGTTTTTCAAGCTTCGTTTCAATATTTCTGGATGTCTAGATAAGACTGTCGCAATGTCAGAGCTTGTAAAGCCATTGGACTGGAAAAACTCCAACTTGGGCAAAAGGTTCGTCTGAAGTTTTGATAGCAGCACCGGAGGGTGTCCTCTGATGATGCTTGAGATTTGGGATTGTGAGAAACCATGGTTCTTGAAAAAGCTAATGGCCAAGTCAGCTTTTTCTGGGGTTTCAAAATTAACTTTTTTGGAGACTGATTGAGCAGATTCTGGTGAGAACCCACATTGGTTTATGAGGTATGAGACTGTGAATGAGTGTTGATTTAAAGTGGTCGAAATGCATCGAGCTCTAATAGTAAAACAAGTCTCATGGTGAATAGCTTTATAGAGAAAATTCAACATACTATTAAGCAGTACTGAAAGAAAAACTCACCAACTTTATGAGTCCGTGTCCGTTTCAGAAGAAAATCTCCGGTGTGAATGAATGAGCAAGATTCCGAAACCCAAAAGGCCAAACCTTTAACACTACGCTTAGGGTTTTATTTCTCCCGTGCACCGTTTCTACTTTACTCGTTGCCGCCAGCTTTTGTGACGTGGTACACAACGACTCGTAGCACAAGTTCCATGTCAAAGTAAACGACTTTTTTTTTTTTTTAGATATCACTTGTAGCACAATTTTTATTTTTATATTTTGGGATAAAGAACCCTCTCTTAGTTTTACACCTGTGTGCCTTTCATTTTTATGAGAATTTTAAACCCTTAATACATCTTTGAGTATATATTAACTTTATCATTTACTAGCTCCATGCATAATTTTTTTTCCAATGTACATCATTTTATATATATATATTTTTTGAATTGATGATAGAAATACACACGCACATATTACACTAATTTTGTATAAGTGAAGGATCAAACCCACGTCCTTTAGGGATGGGGATCAAGAGATGGGGCTGCACCACTAGGCCAAATGCCTAGTGGACTACACCATTTATATTTTATACCTTACATCACCTAAATGTGAACAATATTATTTATAAATTTGAACATACTCACAAAGTATGAAAAATATTGTCTACATTTTAAGTGACGAGCATGTGTATGAACACATTATTATGTTTGAGCTTTGTTTGTCTATTAGTGGAGCTTAAACTTGGGTTTGAACTTGATTCGTTTGCGAAATAAATGAATATAAACAATCATTTTTCTTGAGTTGAGCCCAAACTATTCATTTTCTTGGTCTAAGCCACCATCCAAATGATGAGATATATTTGGAGCAAACGTGGAGAAATAAAGTTGTACGTAATTATAGTTCATATTAGATATTAAAAATCCAAAAGTTGACACCATATATAATACCATGAGATTGAAATAAAGATCATCATATTTTGTGAAGTTGTAATTAGAACTTTAACATGGGTCTATCTCTCATACTACTTTTATTATACACCAAATAACAACAAGTCATATCATTAATTATGAAAATTTTTGTATCTCTAAATTTAAGTCAAATATGTTATGTGTATATGCATTAAGAGATTCTTTTCGAGATTGGTATTCTTGCCTCAAAAACACCTTATTAATAATAAACTAATTTTTCCCATGGATTTGAATGAGAGGATTTTTTAAGTAAAATTTATTATTATTATTAAAATAAATTTTAGTATTTTTTTTTATTCATGGCTAACGGAATTATGGTTGGAAGGAATAACTGTGATAAGAATTTGAATTTAAAAGAAGACTGAAATGACAAAAATCAAATTTAGAAAACCGAAATGACAATCGATCAAATTCATATTTTTGCCAAAGAAAAAATGTAAAGAAATTTATTCTTACTATAAATTTGGCAACCACAAAAGATTTAAGATTAGTTACAACTAACAATTCTATAGCCAAAAACACTATAAAATGAAAAGTCAGCCCGTAGAGCAAATTCAACATCATATGAAAGACCCCATAGCACCTTTTAGGTAGAATATATAATGCTATGTTTGAAAGTTTGGAGGGAGATGGGAGTAGAGGGTAAAGGGTGAAAGGAGAGGAGAGGGGAGAGGAATAGTTATCATTTCCCTTTGTTTGGATATTTTAAAAAAGTAAGTAGGGGGAAGGGGAATAGACATCTCTTTCATTTGTTTAGATGATGTAGGGGGAGAAGGGGCGAAAATGATCATATAAATTGATAATTATGGCCCTCATTTGATAATTTTAACGAATTAAATATAATTTGACATCATAAAAATAAAATTGACAATTTAAATCTTTTTAAAATAAGTCGTAGGTTTTCAGTTGTACAAGTCATTCATTAACCAGTTTGCATACACTTGTACATTATTTTTTACATTTTGGATTTAGGCCTTATTTGTCACACAAATGTGAGAATTAGATTAATCCAGGTTCCAAATCGGCATCAATCTTACAATTCTATAGCAACGTTCAAGAGCTCCATGAGTCAAAAGAGAAGTTACAGCTAACAATTCTATAGCCAAAAACAAGATAAAATGAAAAGTCAGCCTACAGAGCAGATTCAACATCATATGAAAGACCCCAGAGCACCTTCCAGGTAGAATATAAGGGTAGTACAGTAAGTAAAGCTGAATTGAGCAAACAGTCTCATAGCAAAGCATTTCTGTTCCATTGCATAACACTTTACCATAGCTGCTGCATCCACGGTTCCCTTCCCCTTACAACTTACCCGTTAGCATGAAAGCTCCAAGTTCACTGAATATAGCTTCAACAGCTAAGGAGCTTCCTCATTGCAATTCACAAAATTTCTGCAGAAACAACTTTTCAGGAACCTCAAAAAGTTAAGCCCAACCAAACCTCTCAATGTCAGAAATTGCATAACAAAAGCCCTTGTGATGGTTCTCTTTTCCAAGCTTAGTGAAACAAGCATCATGCACTTGGCAACAGTTTGGAATTTGGATAAGCTGCAACCTTGTACCTGATAAGAGTGCAATGGGATCAACCGATCAAGTAATTGTCTAGTTAGCTTGAAAGATCCAATTTCACTTTATAGCTTCAATAGCTAAGAAGTTCGCTCCAAATAATTCATGAATTTCTATAAGAATACGTTTTCGGGATTGTCAAATAAACATGTAACTCTAAATGTTCCCTTTGGAATGATTCTCTTCTCTGCACAAGGTGTTTCATGATAAATGGGAATTTTAATTAGTTGCACACTGGACGTGAACTAAAGCAAGATTAATACCAAAGGATTCTAATGGGTAGCGTAACTCAAAACGAAGGGGAAATTTGATTTATAAGGTGGTCTAGAATTGCTTCCTCTCCCTCCGTGCCAGATACATAATCTATTCTGAAATCCTTTTTGAAAGATCCAATCTTTCATTGTATAGCTTCAACAGGTCATTCGCTTCCTGCTTATATGGTGTCACAAACTTCTTTAGGAAAAAATTCTCTGAATACAAAAACACAGTAGGTAAGTATATATTCTTCTTGACCACCAAACCTTTTGATAGCAAAACTTCAATAACTGAACCCCTCGGAATCATTCGCTTCTCCAAGCTCAAAGTAAGAAGTACCGGGCGTTTGACAATAAGGGAAGCCTCGAAACCCATCTTGTTGACGAAAAAATCCATTACTTGCATAATCTTATCCTCGGATGCTATAATACACCAGGGGCTCTTTCGAAATGCTACAAGAATCTCTTCCTCAGACAAACCCCACCTCTTATAAGCATTGACCCTCCTCTCCCACATGGATTTATTCAGTCCCCACAATGCCAAAACAGCCAAAACAAAAGTCAACTTCGAAGGATTGAATCCCATTTCCTTCACTTCGAGGTGCTCGTAATAAACAGTTTTTAATCGGAAAGTATCTTTAAACCGAGGTGCAGTACACAAGTGCAAGTTTAACGTAATACCCGAAAAACGTTTAATCTAGGCCAGTCCAAGCAAATTTTAAAGAAAACAAAAGAAGGGAAGTCAAGCCGGCAATATGTGTGGATTTTTAGTATACAATGTCAGAGCGATTCAGGAACTCCAATTTCAAAAAGGTGTTCTGAGGTTTTGATAGCAGAAGATTGACTTGAGATTTGGGTTTGTGAGAAACCATATTCTTGAAAAAGAACTACACTTGAAAAAGTGATTCTTCAGATTTAGAGTAAGTTTACCAAAACTAATTGGATAAAGTGAGACACACAATGTGGGCATCCACAACTGCTTCCCGCCTCATATAAAAACGTTTAATATTTTTTTCTTGTATAACGCAACAGTCAGAAGCTTCCTCCTTATAGTGCCACGTTCTCAGGAATGATTGACTCAAACACTTTACAAAAATATATATTCTTCTTGACCACCAAACCTTTTTAGCAAAACCAAGAACCCCAAATTCGCTTTCCAAGCTTAAAGAAACCGGGCGTTTGACAAAAGAAGCCTCCAAACCCATCTTGGACAAAAAAATCCATTAGCATAATCTTATCCTCAGATTTCATAATACAATATGGTTTCCAAACGCTTCATCTCTTCCTCAGACAAACCCCACTTCTTCGACCTTCCTCTCCCATTGATTTATTCAATATAGCAAAAACAGCCAGCACAAAACAAAACTTCAAAGGTGAATCCCATTTCCTTGACCTCCTCCACAATTTTCCTAGTCATAATAATAAGAGTGCCAAATATAGCAATTTTCTCTGTCAGAGCTTGTAAAGAATACCCGAAAAACTTTGGAGTGTTCTCAGTTCCAAGCAAATTCTTAAAAAACAAATGAAGGGTTTCTGGTTTTTCAAGCTTCGTTTGGGCTAGATAAGAGTGTAAAAAAGGTGGACAGGAAAAACTCCAATTTGGGCAAAAAGGTGTTCTTAGGTTTTGATAGCAGCACTCGAGGGTGTCTTATGATGATGCTTGAGATTTGGGTTTGTGAGAAACCATGATTCTTGAAAAAGCTAATGACCAAGTCAGCATTATCTGGGGTTTCAAAATTAACTTTTCTGGAGGCTTGTAGAGCAGATTTTGGGGAGAACCCACATTGGTTTATGAGGTATGAGACCGAGAATGAGTTTTGATTTGAAGCGGTTGAAATGAATCGAGCTCTAATGGTAAAACAACTCCCATTGTGAATAGCTTTATAGAGAAAATTCAACATACTATTAAGCAGTACTGAAAGAAAAACTCACCTACTTTATGAGTCCGTGTCCGTTTCAGAAGAAAATCTCCGGTGTGAATGAATGAGCAAGATTCCGAAACCCCAAAGGCCAAACCTTTACACTACTACGCTTAGGGTTTTACTTCTCCCGTGCACCGTTTTGATTTCCTTTCTACTTTACTCGTTGCCGCCAGGCTTTTGTGAAGTGGTACACAACGACTCGTAGCACAAGTTCCCCATCAAAGTAAACGACTGTTTTTTTTTTTTTTTTTTTAGATATCACTTGTAGCACAATTTTTATTTTTATATTTTGGGATAAAGAAACCTCTATTAGTTTTACACCTGTGTGTTACATTTTTCTATCGTTTTCTTTCCAAAAAAAAAAAATTACATCTGTGTGCCTTTCATTTTTACGAGAATTTAAACTCTTAATTCATCTTTGAGTATATGTTAACTTATAGGTAACAAAACAAATGACACTACTTTATCATTTACTAGATCCATGCATAATTTTTTTTCCTTACAATAGAGAGAGACAGGGCCAAGCAACTTAGGTGGTTGCTTAAGACCCCAAAATAAAAGAAGCCTCCAACTGACTAATATAATATAGGAAAAATATTTATATACACCATTTATACCTTATATCATCTAAATGTGGATAATATTATTTATAAATTTGAACATACTCACAAAGTGTGAAAAATATCGTTTACATTTTAAGTGACGAGCATGTGTATGAACATATTATTATGTTTGAGCTTTGTTTGTCTATTAGTCGCACTTAAATTGGGTTTGAACTTGATTCGTTTGCGAAAATATAAACAATCATTTTTCTTGAGCTGAGCCCAAATTGTTCATAAACAACTATTCATTTACAATCCTAATGATGATTCTAAAACTTCTACAAGAATAATGCCCGAGTAAACATATAACAGAACAGTCAATCTAAAACATTTATAAAATAAACCTTTTTTTTCCATAAATTAACCAACCAGAGCGTTGGAAATGACTCTTTTCCAAGCTTAGTAAAAGAATCCTTTGGCATTTGGCAATAGAAGACTCTCTCCTATACTCGTTTATTTGTATATTGCAAGTAAAATGAAAAGTACAACATATCTAAAGGTGTAGCAACCTAATCCAGAGAGTTTTGCAAAAGTGCAACATACTTAAATGATGTCCAAATTCCAATGAGGAAATGTAATTGACATATGAAACTAAAAGGCTAAGGTTCTACAATTGCAAAATGTGGCTGTAAACCAACAAAATAAAGAAAGTTTTTGTTCCCTCACCCATTTTACTACACTGTTAAAACCCAAGCTTCAATCATGAAAAGAGAGAGAGAGAGAGAGATTAGTACTGAGTAGCACTCTTGGACAAGTACAAGCAAGTTCTGGAACAATGGGATCAAGTAACAGTGACACAATCGGGGAAACATAAAGCATTTCTGCTCCATTGCATAACATTTTACAATAGCTGCTGCACCCACGGTTCTCTCCCTCTCACAACTTATCCGTTACCATGAAATATCCAAGTTCTATTAATATAGCTTCAACAGCTAAGGAGCTTCCTCATTGCAACTCACAAATTTCTGCATAAACAACTTTTCTGGATCCTCAAAAAAAGAATAAGTCAGCTCTGAAAAGAATCAACCCAACCAAACCTCTTAATGACAGAAATTGCATAACAAAATCCCTAGTGATAATTCGTAATTCTCTCACCAAGCTCAGTGGAACAAGCATCAAGCACTTGGTAACAGATTGGAATTTGGATCAGCTGAAAGCCTGCAACCTTGGACCTGATTAAGGGTAAATTTAATACCAAAGAGTGAAATGGGATCAAGTAATTGTCTGGTTAACTTGAAAGATCCAATTTCACTTTATAGCTTCAATAGCTAAGAAGTCTGCTCCAAATAATTCGTGAATTTATGCAGGAATAAGTTTTCGGGATTCTCAAACAAACAAGTCACTCTTAACAGTTCCTCTTGACGAAAAGTCTCAATAACAGAAATTGCATAACAAAAGACCTTGGAATGATACTCTTCTCCAAGCTCCGTGAAAAAAGCAGCAGGTGTAGCGATAAACAGGAATTTTAATTAGTTGAACTCTGGGCATAAACTAAAGCAAGATTAATACCAAAGGATTCTAATGGATAACTAACTCAAAACATGGGAAATTTGATTCATAATGTAGGCTATAACTATTTCATCTCACTCCTTGCCTAATACATATTCTATTCTGTAATCATTTTTGAAAGATCCAATTTTTCATTGTATAGCTTCAACAGGTCTGAAGCTTCCTCCTCATATGGTGTCACGAACTTCTGCAGGAATGACTTCTGCGAAAGCTTAAACACTGTAGGTAAGTATATATTATTCTTGACCACCAAACCTTTTGATAGCAAAACTTCAATAACCGAAAACCTTGGAATAAATCGCTTCTCCAAGCTATAATTAATGAGGTCCGGGCGTTTGACAATAAGGGAAGCCTCCAAACCCATCTTGTTGACGAAAAAATCCATTAACTGCATAATCTTATCCTCGGATGCCATAATAAACCAGGGGCTCTTTCCAAATGCTACAAGAATCTCTTCCTCAGACAAACCCCACCTCTTATAAGCATTGACCCTCCTCTCCCATATGGATTTATTTAATCCCCACATTGCCAAAACAGCCAAAACAAAATTCAACCTCAAAGGATTGAATCCCATTTCCTTCACTTCCTCTACAATCTCTTTAAACCGAGGTATAGATGCCGTAATAACTCTAGGCCAGTTTTTGAGTAAGGAAATTATTTTCGATTCAGGAACTCCATTTTCTCGCAGAAGATTGACATTAGGAACCACACTAATGTCGAGTTTAACAGAGAGAATAACCGGAAATTTTTTAACAGCAGTAATAGTGTTCTCATCCGTTTCAAGCAAATTCTTAAAGAAAACAAAAGAAGGGATTATGTGGTTTTTCAAGCTTCGTTGCAATATGCGTGGACCACCACATAAGACTGTCGTAATGTCAGAACCAGTAAAGCCCTTGGACTGTAAAAACTCCAATTTGGGCAAAAAGGTGTTCTGAGGTTTTGATAGCAGCACTCGAGGGTGTCTTATGATGATGCTTGAGATTTGGGTTTGTGAGAAACCATGATTCTTGAAAAAGCTAATGACCAAGTCAGCATTATCTGGGGTTTCAAAATTAACTTTTTTGGAGGCTGATAGAGCAGATTCTGGGGAGAACCCACATTGGTTTATGAGGTATGAGACTGTGAATGAGTGTTGATTTGAAGTGCTTGAAATGCATCTAAAAGATGAAAACAATATTAATGGTAGGTGGGTTTCAACAGTATATAAATTCTGGGGGGCTTTGAAGGTACAACAAGTTCCATGGTGAATAGCTTTATAGAGAAAATTCAACATATTGAGCAGTTCTGGAAGAAAAACTCACCAACTTTATAGAGTCCTTTTCAGTAGAAAACCCTCCGCTGTGAATGAATGAGCAAGATTCCGAAACCCCAAAGGCCAAAGCTTTGCACTGCGTTTGGGGGTTCTATAAATTCTATTTCTCCCTCCTTTGTGCCTAAGTGCACCGTTTTGAATATTTTTATTTATTTATTTATTTTTAATAAAGAAACCCCTAGCTTCATAATCATGTTAGCTTTTCTAATTGGAGCTTGTCACCTCAATTAAAAATCCAACTCATTTTCGCTTCACTTAATTACTAATCAAACCCTACAATTTAGTCAAACACATAAAATTGTGGAAAAAGATCTTCTTCATTTTAAAATTCATTCATTTGATTCATTTTCATAGTTTATATTAAATATTATAGATCTAATAGTTGTATATACAGTCACGTCATTTAAAAATTTAAATGATGTGTGTATACCGTTAGATTTAAGAAATAAAATCTGAACAATGAAATAGAAAAATGGATGAATTTTGAAATGGAAGAAGATCCTATTCCAAAAATTGTTATGCATTCCATCTTAGCCCAAATTTCTGGTTATAAATACCACACCCAATCACAATATAAGGGTTTATATTTGTACAATTAAAAACATAGGATTGAATTTGGTAAATGTGCAAAAGGATATGTTTTTACAATACTAATTGAACAACTTCTCCTCTAAACCAACCCTTCAAGAATTTTTTTGTTGTTGTTATCATAACTCATAACAATTTGTAGGACAATTTTTATAGTTTTTCTTTGTATAGCTTCGACAAATGAGGAGATGTAGGATAATTTTTTTTAAGTAGATTTTTATGTGTATAGCTTTGACAAATGATGAGCTTCTTTCGTATGCTGATTAGGAATTTAGGGGCAATAAACGAGCTATGTGGGGAACCTCGTATTGTTTTTTGCAAGTAAAATGCAAAATACAATAGAACTAAAGGTGTAGCAACTTAATCCAGAGAGTTTTGCAAAAGTGCAACATACTTAAATTAAATGATGCCCAGTGAGGAAATGTAATTGACATTTAAAACTTAAAAGCAAAGATTCTACAATTGAATAATGTGGCTGTAACATATATAATGTGTGCAACAAAATAAAGAAAGTTTTAGCTCCCTCACCCATTTTACCACCGGACAAGGTATAGGATTTCCATGTACGTACAAGTAATTTATTAACCAGTTTGCACACATTTGTGCATTATTTTTTACATGTTCGATTCAGGCCTCATTTGTCACTCAAATGTGAGCATTAGCATGAAAGATCCAACTTCACTGAATATAACTTCGACAGCTAAGGAGCTTCCACATTGAAATTCACAAATTTCTGCAGAAACAACTTTTCAGTGTCCTCAAAAAAATAAGTCAGCTCTAAAAAAAATCAACCCGACTAAACCTCTTGATGACAAAAATTGCATAACAAAAGCCCTTGTGATGGTTCTCATCTCCAAGCTTAGTGGAAACAAGCACCGGGCATTTGGCAACAGTTTGGAATTTGGTAGGACCAGATTTAGATTAGGTTCACTACCAAATACTGCGACTGGATCAAGTAATTGCCTGCTTAGATTGAAAAATCCAATTCCTCTGGTTCTATCCTAAAGTGTTGGGCCAAGAGATCTCCCTTTCTTGACCCATGCATCGCTAAAGCTACTGCCACTGCTTGGGCCATCAAAATTGCTATATCCGAGAACTTCCATGACATAGTGGTGGAGAGTTGAAGCTAAGGTTTGCATTGATGCAATTAATGGGGAATCTACTAGGGTTAGAAGAGATGCTAACATGGTGGCTAACTGCCTAATCGAGTTTGCCTTTTCTCAGTACTCTTGCTTTCGTTATAATAACTCAAATCTCTCTCCCTTAGTTCACAAGGCTTGGTTTAGAGATTTGATTTCTTTGCCATTTTAATGATAGTAACGTTATTTAGCATCCACTTCTTAGCTATGATAAGGTTTGACACTGTTAAAATCCAAACTTCCATCACGGGAAAAAAAAAAATTAAAAGAACTCTTGGACAAGAACAAAAGCAAGTTCTGAAACAATGGGATCAAGTAACACTACACATCATAAAGCATTTCTGTTCCATTGCATAACATTTTACAATAGTTGCTGCATCCACTGTTCTCTCCCTCGTACAAATTACATGTCGTATCAAGATAGCTTCGAGCTTCCTGATTACAGTTCACAAATTTCTGCAGAAACTACTTTTCAGGATCCACAAAGAGATGAGTTGCTTAAAAAAAAAATCAACATAACCAAACCTCTAATGTCAGAAATCGCATAAAAAAAAGCCCTTGTGATGGTTCTCTTCTCCAGCTCAGTGAAACAAGCACCAGGCATTTAGCAACAGTTTGGAATTTGGATCGGATTGCAATCTTGGACCAGATTTAGAGTAAGTTTCAATACCAAAGAGTCTAATTGGATAAAGTGAAATGTGACACACAATGTGGGCACTCCACAACTGCTTCATTTCATTCTTTGCCTCATATATATCATATATTCTCTGCTCATTCTGGAAAATCCATTTTTTTCTTGTATAACTGCAACAGCTCAGAAGCTTCCTCCTTATATGGTGCCACGAACTTCTGCAGGAATGACTTCTCCGTCGACTCAAACACTTTACAAAAATATATATTCTTCTTGACCACCAAACCTTTTGATAGCAAAACTTCAATAACTGAACCCCTTGGAATCATTCGCTTCTCCAAGCTATAAGTAAGAAGTACCGGGCGTTTGACAATAAGGGAAGCCTCCAAACCCATCTTGTTGACAAAAAAATCCATTACCCGCATAATCTTATCCTCAGATTTCATAATACAATATGGGCACTTTCCAAACGCTTCAAGAATCTCTTCCTCAGACAAACCCCACTTCTTATAAGCATTGACCTTCCTCTCCCATGTGGATTTATTCATTCCACTCATAGTAAAAACAGCCAGCACAAAACAAAACTTCAAAGGATTGAATCCCATTTCCTTGACCTCCTCCACAATCTCTTTAAATCCTACCGAATTTGTCATAATAAGTCTAGGATGCTGTTTAAGTAAGCCAAATATATGCGATTCAGGAACTCCATTTTCTCTCAGAAGATTGACATTAGGAACGACATAAGTGTCAAGATTTACAATGAGAATACCCGAAAAACGTTTAATAGCGGTTATAGTGTTCTCATCGGTTCCAAGCAAATTCTTAAAGAAAGCAAATGAAGGGTTTACCTGGTTTTTCAAGCTTCGTAGCAATATGTTTGGATTTCTAGATAAGAGTGTAACAATGTCATAGCTTGTAAAGCCTTTGGACAGGAAAAACTCCAATTTGGGCAAAAAGGTGTTCTGAGGTTTTGATAGCAGCACTCGAGGGTGTCTTATGATGATGCTTGAGATTTGGGTTTGTGAGAAACCATGATTCTTGAAAAAGCTAATGACCAAGTCAGCATTATCTGGGGTTTCAAAATTAACTTTTTTGGAGGCTGATAGAGCAGATTCTGTGGAGAACCCACATTGGTTTATGAGGTATGAGAGCGTGAATGAGTTTTGATTCGAAGTTGTTGAAATGCATCGAGCTCTAATAGTTAAACAACTCCCATTGTGAATAGCTTTATAGAGAAAATTCAACATACTATTAAGCAGTGTTGGAAGTGGAAGAAAAACTCACCTACTTTATAGAATCCGTTTCAGAAGAAAACTTCCCCTGTGAATGAATGAGCAATATTCCGAATCCACTACACGAATTGGGTATCTCTCAGAGACCCAGAGGCCAAAGCTTTACACTGCGTTTGGGGTTCTCTTTCTCCTCACTCACTCAGTACCTCCTATCCGCCCAAGTGCACCGTTTTGATTTCCTTTCAAGTTTCATCCCATACACGTCACACAACTTGGCCCTTTTATTTATTAACTTTGATTTAAGGATTTGTCAATATCTTTTATTGACATACATGATCAGAGTCAGAAATTTAAATAATTTAATATTTTGTCAATATATTTTAATATATCATATTTAGTACTTTTCATGTTATGCATAAGTTTGCTACTAATGTGATAAAATTTGTAATAATTATTACATCACTTATTCATTTAAATTAATTTAGATTTAACTAAGGACTGTCTGAATAAAAATAAACCAGAGCCTCTCTCTCTAAAAACACAAACCCTAGAGTGAGAAACTGTACCACCACCTCTCTCCTCCCCCCAGCGCAGCCTCCCCTTCCTCCTCTGACCCTTCCTTCCTTTTGCTTGGGGCCGCGCGGCACACCCTCACCTCCGTGTGAGGGAGATCATGGCCGGAATGGTCAGATCTTGCCGTGTGGCCCACTGCTCTCCTCTTTTTCCCTTTTCTTCTTCTTCTGTACGGTCCTGATCGGAAACCACCGAGCCTACACCTCCACCCTTTTGTTCTCTTTGTTTCTGCCTTCCCCCTTTCTTCTCTGCTCCGGCCATGTATAGGTAGCCTTCGCCGGAGCCCAGAGGTGGCTCGTGATTCTGATGGGATACCTCTTTTTTGACAGCGAGATTAAGTCTTATTGTAGGTGGTGTGATCTCCAGAGGTCGTGGATGATCAGAAGACAACGGGTTTGGGATTTTCTTCCATATCGAGCTTTTATCAATTTATCAAAGCTCCTCCTTGTTGAGAGCCCCAAAACCCGAATCGCATGGCATCTGATGCCATGGACCATCCGATTCGACTTCCTTAGTGGTTGCTCGTATGGGAATTTGGTTTCAAGCCTTTTGTCTTTTTGACATCCCCAACAGCTGCTGCTCTTGCGATCTACCGGCTGTGATCAAGCCTTGTGTTTTCTGTTGTTTTTCTTCTTGTTGTTTTTATTTTTCTGTTGTTGTTATTTCTTTTTTTGTTGTTGCTCCCCTCATTGTAGGGTTATGTACCATGACGTATGTCATCTTTGCCCCCCTCTATGTAGGGTTGTTATGGGCTTTGTTTATAATACATGGTTCTCTTCATCTCGGGTGAGTGGAAGTTTACCATCGTGTTGATTTTCAATAAGCTTTTGTTTATTCATCAAAAAAAAAAAAAAAAAAAAATTTAGATTTAACTAAACTTTTGATCCTCAATAGTTTGCTTATGTTTTAAAATGATCATCAACATCTTAAATGTGTTATTTTGGTCCTTGACATTTTATCAATGTTTTGTTTTAGTCTTTCTTGTTAAATGGTAGACGGAAAAAAATGATGTGCCTAACAGAAATATTAAAATAATGTCAAAATGATAATGTGGTTATAAATTATAATACATCAGTTTTAAACTCTATATGTCACGCACGTGATAATGTGGTATCTTGTATAACTATTGCATGCAACATCCTTATAGCATGTTTTCACACTTGTAGGATCCACCTCAGTGTGAGAATTGGGGAGGTTACATGCAAAATATTACATAAAATATTTTTTCGCACGTGAGACCTCGAAATTGGGGATTTCAGATTGAAATCCCTAGACTTTCAATTCTCCCTCACCCTTTGACCCACGACACCACACGCCATCACTGAGCTACCTCACCGACCTCCAGCTCACTCAACCCAAACCGTTTTGCTGCTGGTTAGCTAATGAGTCTGACAAACAAAGTCCACTTTGTCTAAAAGCTTTGCTTATTTATGCATATCAATAAGTCTCCAATGGCAGCGTTGGTAAGCTTGGCATGGAGCTCAAAGCCTCAGCAATAGACCTTTGTTGGACTTGAAAGTTTTCAGGGATTTCAAGTAACAAGAAAATGCAAACAGATTTGGGTTCACTGTGTGATCATTATGCACTTCCCTCTAAACCAGCACCCACCAGCACCCACTAATTCACAAACTTGAACAACATTACCTTCAAACATAGCAGTCATACTGAAATCTCTATTAACTAAAGCATTTGACACCACTATTTGGATAAACTGAAGCCCTTAGAAGGACTCTTCTCTGAACTCTGTTTTCAGCCACAACCAAAGACTCCTATACACAGTTCGTTTCATACTATTTCAGGCAGGTTGGCATGTTTGAGTTGCTTTATGCAGGTCCATTTTCAATTAAAACACAGTTTGTTCTGAAGAGGATTTCATTTGTGCAGAGTTTTTTCACTCGTAATAAAAATTAGCAGTATATAAATAGGGTTGAAATTTAATCAAAGTGCCAAATGCCAACTTGCCTAGCCGCACAAATCCTAGTAAGAGAGTGTAATCAAGAACTGTCCAATTGAAAGTCAAAGTAAGATGTGATGTCAAAACAAGTTCCAACTAGGCCTCATGACAGATTTAGTGACTTGCAAACATGAATTCACAAACCTCTGCCAACTTACTTTCACCCCAAGAAAGCTAATTGCTGGATTTGTCCACTTGGCTGATGGAGGAACTTAAAATGTGACAATAATAGAACCGCAAATAAAACCTTGGCCATGATGAATCTCAGTCCATTGGAGACTGTTTGGATGATGAAACAGTGCAAGAATTGATTCAGAGCAAACAGACATAACACATAGGATTTTAGGTGGTTCGGCAACTTGCCTACGTCCACATAGAGATTTGTAATATATCTGATATAGCTACAAATAAAGTAAAATCTTTTGTCAGGAGCACTTGAGAGACCTTTCTCTCAAGTCTCATTGTGGTTTTCAGCCTTTCTGTGCCATTTCAGCCATTTTTTGCCCCCCTTCTTTACGTTACCTTTTCCTCCCTTTTTATAGAGTTCTTGTACCTGAAATATCTTCAGAACCTTATAAAACATATTTTAGATATTTTAACAGATATTCTGTGGGATATTTGAGAGATATTTGTGAGATATTTCGTGGGATATTTGTGAGATATTTTATGCATTTATGGATGGTAAAGCAGATGTCAGTTCAATATCTCTTATTTGAAGTTTAAGTCAGGTGGTGTATTCAATGATCCCTGCACTAGATATTTTAGGCATTTGAGTGCTGGGTTTTAATATGCTTTTAGTTTATTTTAGGATTGACCGAACAGTATATCATCTGTTTAATTCGAACAATTGTATAGTTTAGGTGTGACTGAACAGTATATCAACTGTTTAATCCGAAAAGCTGTGTAGTTCAGGAGTGACCGAACAGTATATCAACTGTTTAATTCGAACAGCTGTGTAGTTCAGGGGTGACCAAACACAAATGAGTAATTCGGTTATGACCGAACTAAGAATTCACCTAGTTTAGTTTAAGATTCCTGGTTTCGGGTTTGAGTTCTGATTCGGTTATCACATATTATTTCCAATTTTGCTTCCTATGTTATTCTTACCCCTATACTTGTAAAAATTACAATTTATGTTCCTCTAGCTGATATGGTTTTGACTCGAGCCATTAAGATAAACAGCTATAAAGCAAGTATTTTTGCAATTTTTTTCTTCTGCATAACAAACGAATCCATGCATTTGTGCTGCTCTTTCTTGTAGCCATCTGAACAACATTCTAGATAGGCAGCATATAAGAGCTCTGCAAATCAAAACAACGTAACAATTGTGCAAATCCTGAGAGAATTTGCTAACAAACTTGTTAAACAGAATGCTGGTAAGTATATCGGAATGCAAAAAATTATGAGACTTCACTATAGTTACAATATATAGTCAGTAGTCAGTATAATCAAATTGAACCAGAAATATCAAAGTCTCACAGTTGCACGCACAAACATTACCATACCACAATTTTTTTTTATAAGTCCATACCACAATTGCATAAATAGAGCATGTATCAGGGAGCTAGATGCCTTCTTACCGGCAACAAGATGAAAGAAATCAAATTTCAGTGACAAAAGTTCCACAGATAAATCATATTTTAGTTACAAAACACAGCAATGGAACTAGTTGCAGAGTTATGCCCATGTATAAGGCAAGAACAGATCACAATAGCATAGAAGATGATTATGAATTGCGTATTGGAACTCAAGCTTCAATGGTGAAACAAATAAAAGAGAATTCACATTACAAAGTCAAGAGCCTTGTAGCTCAATTGGTTGGCACCTAGTGGTGTCCTCCAAATGAGACATCTAGGTTTCAAATCCTCCTTCCGACAACTATTGAATTAATTAAAAAAAAAAATTACAAATAAAAACAAAAACCAAAATGTGGATTAATTGCAATCTTTAAACTCAACTAAAGCAAAGTAATCCAACCAGGTTAGTCTCTTCTCATTTTGAAGAATCCATTTTTTCCTTGTATAGCTTCAACAGTTCAGAAGCTTCCTCCTTATGAGGCATAACATACTTCACAAGAAATTTCCTTTCAGGACACTCAAACAATAAATACATTTTGATATCCTTCTTCACCAAACCTTTTGATAACAAAACTTGAATAATCAAACCCCTAGGAATCAACCGCTTTTCCAAGCTCAAAGAAACAAGTCACCTCAATTAAAGATGCAATCCTAACAACATGACTTAGCTTGTCTAATTAAAGATTGTCACCTCAATTAAAAATCCAACTTATTTACACTTTATTTAATTACTAATGGTACCCTACAATTTAGCCAAATACATAAAATTGTGGAAAAAGATCTTCATTTTAAATTCATTCATTTGGTTCATTTCATGATTAAGATTAAATATTATAGATATAATAGTGTACAGACTATCATGTTATCTAAAAATTTAAATGATGTGACAATGTATATACTGTTAGATTTAGGAAATAAAATCTGAAAAATGAAATGGACAAATTGATAGATTTTCAATTGGAGAAAATCTTATTCCAAAAATTGTAAGCGGTAGAATTTACATTCCAGCATAGCCCAAATTCGGGTTATAAATGCCACACCCAATCACAATATAAGGGTTTATATTTGTACAATTAAAAATATAGGATTGAATTTGGTAAATGTGTAAAAATATATGTTTTTACAATGCTACTTGAACAACTTCTCCTCTAAACCAACCCTTCAATAATTTTTTTGTTGTTGTTATTATAACTCATAACAATTTGTAGGACAATTTTTATAGTTTTTCTTTGTATAGCTTCAACAAATGAGGAGATGTAGGACAATTTTTTTTTAATAGATTTTTATGTGTATAGCTTTGACAAATGATGAGCTTCTTTCGTATGCTGATTAGGAATTTAGGGGCAATAAACGAGCTGAGTCCAGGTGGGTTGCATATGTGGGGACCTCGTCTTGTTTTTTGTAAGTAAAATGCAAAATACAATAGAACTAAAGTTGTAGCAACGTAATCCAGAGAGTTTTGCAAAAGTGCAACATACTTAAATTAAATGATGCCCAGTGAGGAAATGTAATTGACATTTAAAACTTAAAAGCAAAGATTCTACAATTGAAAAATATGGCAGTAACATATATAGTGTGTACAACAAAATAAAGAAAGTTTTTGCTCCCTCACCCACTTTACCACCGGACAAGGTATAGGATTTCCATGTACCTGCAAGTAATTTATTAACCAGTCTGCACACATTTGTGCATTATTTTTTGGGGAAATTGTACTTTCCCTCCTTTAACTATTGCGTCCATCTCAATTTTCTTCTTTATCTATAAAACTGAGCAATGTCCCCTTTATGTATTGAAAATATGCAAATAGCCCCAATTGTCTAATTTTATGTTAAATTCCAACAAAATTAATGAAATGCTTTTATGTATTTTGTCAATTTTTAGTCATAATACTCAAAATCTATCATTATATATTAATATACTATAAAAATATTCCATTATTTTGGCTTGGATTTAACATAAAATTAGACCGTGAGAGCAATTTGCATATTTTCAATACATAAGGGGGGACATCGCTCGGTTTTATAGATAAAAGGGGGAATTGAGATGACCCAATAGTTAAAGGGGGAAAAGTGCAATTTGCCCTTATTTTTTACATGTTTGATTCAGGCCTCATTTGTCACTCAATGTGAGCATTAACTACCAATCCTGGTTCCAAATTGGCAACAATAACATGACTTCTATCAACCCGAACAAGCGACATTCAAGAGCTCCTTGAGTCAAATGCAAGACGCCAGAGCACCTTCCAGATAGAATCGAAGGGTGGTACAGTAAGAAAAGCTGAATTGAACAAACAGTCTCACAGTACCACCAAAACCATTAGAACACTGAGCTTCAATAAGTGTAATGCAGGATTAGTTGCATGATTGTATTAAAGAAAGAGCAAGAATTCGTTTTAGCATTATTGGTAGACACTTTTTGTTTTCACAAGTGTGATGGTTTTTTATGAGACCATGTGATCAAGTAACACTATACCATCAGGGAAACAAAAAGCATTTATGTTCCATTGCATAACATTTTACAATAGCTGCTGCATCCACAGTTCTCTCCCTCTCACAACTTACCCATTAGCATGAAAGATCCAACTTCACTGAATATAACTTCGACTGCTAAGGAGCTTCCTCATTGCAAGTCATAAATTTCTGCAGAAACAACTTTTCAATGTCCTCAAAAAAAATAAGCCAGCTCTAAAAAAAATCAACCCGACTAAACCTCTTAATGACAGAAATTGCATAACAATAGCCCTTGTGATGGTTCTCATCTCCAAGCTTAGTGGAAACAAGCACCGGGCATTTGGCAACAGTTTGGAATTTGGATCAGGTGCAACCTAGGACCAGATTTAGATTAGGTTCACTACCAAAGACTGCGACTGGATCAAGTAATTGCCTGCTTAGATTGAAAAATCCAATTCCTCTGGTTCTATCCTAAAGTGTTGGGCCAAGAGATCTCCCTTTCTTGACCCATGCATCACTAAAGCTACTGCCATTGCTTGAGGGCCATCAAAATTGCTAAATCCGATAACTTTCATGACATAGTGATGGCGAGTGAAGCTAAGGTTTGCATTGATGCAATTAATGGGGAATCTACTAGGGTCCCTTAGAAGCTACTTTCATTATGTATTAATTCCAAAGTCTTAGTTTTAAATTTTTATGTCTTGTTCCTTTTGTTGGGTTAGAAGAGATGCTAACATGGTGGCTCATTGCCTAATCAAATCCTCTTGCTTTCGTTATAATAACTCAAATCTCTCTCCCTTAGTTCACGAGGCTTGGTTTAGAGATTTGATTTCTTTACCATTTTAATGATAGTAACGTTATTTAGCGAAAAAATGTATATCCATGGTATATGAAGACATATGTATGTTAGTCATAAATTTTGCCTACGCTGAAATTACTAGCTTCGCCACTTAGTATGATAAAGTTTTGACACTGTTAATCAATTACGGGGAAGAAAAAAAAGGGTAATAGTACTCTTGGACAAGAACAAAAGCAAGTTCTGAAACAATGGGATCAAGTAACACTACACATTTTAAAGCATTTCTGTTCCATTGCATAACATTTTACAATAGTTGCTGCATCCACTGTTCTCTCCCTCATACAAATTACATGTAGCATCAAGATAGCTTCGAGCTTCCTCATTACAGTTCACAAATTTCTGCAGAAACTACTTTTCAGGATCGACAAAACGATGAGTTGCTTAAAAAAAATCCACATAACCAAACCTCTACATGTCAGAGTTTCACATAAAAAAGCCCTTGCGATGGTTCTCTTCTCCAAGCTCAGTGAAACAAGCATCAGGCATTTAGCAACAGTTTGGAATTTGGATTAGTTGCAATCTTGGACCTGATTTAGTGTAAGTTTCAATACCAAAGAGTCTAATTGGATCAAGTGAAATGTGACACACAATGTGAGCACTCCACAACTGCTTCATCTCATTCTTTGCCTCATATCTATCATATATTCTCTGCTCATTCTGGAAAATCCATTTTTTCCTTGTATAACTGCAACAGCTCAGAAGCTTCCTCCTTATATGTGTACCACAAACTTCTGCAGGAATGACTTCTCTGAATACTCAAAACACTTTACGAAAGTGTATATTCTTCTTGACCTCCAAACCTTTTGATAGCAAAGCTTCAATAACTGAACCCCTTGGAATCATTCGCTTCTCCAAGCTCAAAGTAAGAAGTACCGGGCGTTTGACAATAAGGGAAGCCTCCAAACCCATCTTGTTGACAAAAAAATCCATTACCCGCATAATCTTATCCTCAGATGCCCTAATACAACTTGGGCACTTTCCAAATGCTTCAAGAATCTGTTCCTCAGACAAACCCCACCTCTTATAAGCGTTGACCTTCCTTTCCCATATGGATTTATTCATTCCACCCATAGCAAAAACAGCATGCACAAAACAAAACTTCAAAGGATTGAATCCCATTCCCTTGACCTCCTCCACAGTCTCTTTAAATCATACCGGATATTTCATAATAAGTCTAGGCTGCTGTTTAAGAAAGCTAAATATATTCGATTCAGGAACTCCATTTTCTCTCAGTAGATTGACATTAGAAACCACAGATGCGTCAAGTCTAACATTGAGAATACGGGAAAAACGTTTAATAGTGGTTATAGTGTTGTCATCGGTTCCAAGAAAATTCTTAAAGAAAACAAAAGAAGGGATTATCTGGTTTTTCAAGCTTCGTTGCAATAGGTGTGGATTTCTAGATAAGAGTGTAGCAATGTCAGAGCTTGTAAAGCCATTGGACATGAAAAACTCCAATTTGGGCAAAAGGTTCGTCTGAAGTTTTGATAGCAGCACTGGAGGGTGTCCTCTGATGATGCTTGAGATTTGGGATTGTGAGAAACCATGGTTCTTGAAAAAGCTAATCGCCAAGTCAGCTTTTTCTGGGGTTTCAAAATTAACTTTTTTGGAGACTGATTGAGCAGATTCTGGTGAGAACCCACATTGGTTTATGAGGTATGAGACTGTGAATGAGTGTTGATTTGAAGTGCTTGAAATGCATCTAAAAGATGAGAACAATATTAATGGTAGGTGGGTTTCAACAGTATATAAATTCTGAAATTCTGGGGGGCTTTGAAGGTACAACAAGTTCCATGGTGAATAGCTTTATAGATAAAATTCAACATATTGAGCAGTTCTGGAAGAAAAACTCACCAACTTTATAGAGTCCTTTTCAGAAGAAAACCCTCCGCTGTGAATGAATGAGCAACATTCCGAGACCCCAAAGGCCAAAACTTTGCACTGCGTTTGGGGGTTCTACAACTTCTATTTCTCCCTCCTTTGTGCCTAAGTGCACCGTTTTGAATATTTTTATTTGTTTATTTATTTTTAATAAAGAAACCCCCAATTTCGGAATCATGTTGGCTTGTCTAATTGGAGCTTGTCACCTCAATTAAAAATCCAACTCATTTTCGCTTCACTTAATTACTAATCAAACCCTACAATTTAGTCAAACACATAAAATTATGGATAAAGATCTTCTTCATTTTAAAACTCATTCATTTGATTCATTTCATGGATTAAATATTATAAATTTAATAGTGTATAGACAATCATGTCATTTAAAAATTTAAATAATGTGTGTATACCGTTAAATTTAGAAAATAAAATCTGAACAATGAAATGGAAAAATGAATGAATTTTGAAATGAAGAAGATCCTTTTCTAAAAATTGTTATGCATTCCATCTTAGCCCAAATTCTGGTTATAAATACCACACCCAATCACAATATAAGGGTTTATATTTGTACAATTAAAAACATGGGATTAAATTTGGTAAATGTGAAAAAGGATATGTTTTTACAATACTAATTGAACAACTTCTCCTCTAAACCAACCCTTCAAGAATTTTTTTTGTTGTTGTTATCATAACTCATAACAATTTGTAGGACAATTTTTATAGTTTTTCTTTGTATAGCTTCGACAAATGAGGAGATGTAGGACAATTTTTTTTAATAGATTTTTATGTGTATAGCTTTGACAAATGATGAGCTTCTTCCGTATGCTGATTAGGAATTTAGGGGCAATAAACGAGCTATGTGGGGAACCTCGTACTGTTTTTTGCAAGTAAAATGCAAAATACAATAGAACTAAAGGTGTAGCAACGTAATCTAGATAGTTTTGCAAAAGTGCTACATACTTAAATTAAATGATGCCCAGTGAGAAAATGTTATTGACATTTAAAACTTAAAAGCAAGGATTCTACAATTGAAAAATGTGGCTGTAACATATATAATGTGTACAACAAAATAAAGAAAGTTTTAGCTCCCGGACCCTCACCCATTTTACCACCGGACAAGGTATAGGATTTCCATGTACATACAAGTAATTTATTAACCAATTTGCGAACATTTGTGCATTATTTTTTACATGTTCGATTCAGGCCTCATTTGTCACTCAAATGTGAGCATTAACTACCAATTCCTGGTTCCAAATTGGCAACAGTAACATGACATCTATCTACCTGAACGAGCAACATTCAAAGAGCTCCTTGAGTCAAAAGAGAAGTTATAATTTACAATATGATCGCAGAAAATAAGATAAAATGAAAAGTAGGCTCATAGAGCAGGTTCAACACCATATGAAAGACCCCAGAGCACCTTCCAGATAGAATCAAAGGGCGGTACAGTAAGTAAAGCTGAATTGGACAAACAGTCTCACAGTAGCACCAAAACCATTAGAACACTGATCGAGCTTCTAACCCAAGATTAGTTGCAAGATTGTATTAAAGAAAGAGCAAGAATAAGTCCTTTTAGCATTATAGGCAGACACTTTTTATTTTCATAAGTATGATGGTCTTGACACTGTTAGAACCAAAGCTTCACTGCTTCAATCATGGGATTAAAAAAAAAAAAAAAGAACTCTTGGACAAGTAAAGCAAGTTATGAAACAATGTGATCAAGTAACACTACACCTTCAGGGAAACAAAAAGCATTTCTGTTCCATTGCATAACATTTTACAATAGCTGCTGCATCCACGATTCTCTCCCTCTCACAACTTACCCATCAGCATGAAAGATCCAACTTCACTGAATATATTTTCAACAGCTAAGGAGTTTCCTCGTTGCAATTCACAAATTTCTGCAGAAACAACTTTTCAGTGTCCTCAAAAAAAAAAAGTCAGCTCTAAAAAAAAATCACCCTGACTAAACCTCTTGATTACAGAAATTGCATAACAAAAGCCCTTGTGATGGTTCTCATCTCCAAGCTTAGTAGAAACAAGCTCCTGGCATTTGGCAACAGTTTGGAATTTGGATCAGTTGCAACCTAGGACCGGATTTAAATTAGATTCAATACCGAAAAGTGCGACTGGATCAAGTAACTGCCTGATTAGATAGAAAGATCCAATTTCACTTCATAGCTTCAATAGCTAAGAAGTTTGCTCCAAATAATTCGTGACTTCATTCAGGAAAAAGTTTTCAGGATTCTGAAACAAACAAGTCACTCTAAAAGTTGATCTTGACCAAAAGTCTCAATAACAGAAATTGCATAACATAAGACTTGGAATGAGTCTCTTCTCCAAGCTCAGTGCAAAAAGCACCAGGCGTTTAGCGATAAATGGGAATTTGAATTAGTTAAACTATTGGCGTTTACTAAAGCAAGATTAATACCAGAGGATTCTAATGGATAAAGTAACTCAAAATACGGGAAGTTTGATTCTTAATGTGGTCATTTTTGAAAGATCCAATTTTTCCTTGTATAGCTTCAACAGGTCAGAAACTTCCTCCTTATATGGTGTCACAAACTTCTGCAGGAATAAATTCTCTGAATACATAAACACAGTAGGTAAGTATATATTCTTCTTGACCACCAAACCCTTTGATAGCAAAACTTTAATAACAGAAACCCTTGGAATCATTCGTTTCTCCAAGCTCAAAGTAAAAAGTACCGGGTGTTTGACAATAAGGGAAGCCTCCAAACCCATCTTGTTGACCCAAAAATCCATTACCCTCATAATCTTATCCTCAGATATCATAATACAATATGGGCACTTTCCAAACGCTTCAAGAATCTCTTCCTCAGACAAACCCCACTTCTTATAAGCATTGACCTTCCTCTCCCATGTGGATTTATTCATTCCACTCATAGCAAAAACAGCCTGCACAAAACAAAACTTCAAAGGATCGAATCCCATTTCCTTGACCTCCTCCACAATCTCTTTCAATCGTACTACATTTTTTATAATAACTCTAGGACTATGTTTAAGTAAGGCACATATATTCGATTCAGGAACTCCATTTTCTCGCAGAAGATTGACATTAGGAACCACACGAGTGTCAAGATTTTCCCTGAGAATACTTGAAAAACGTTTAATAGCGGTTATAGTGTTCTCATCGGTTCCAAGCAAATTCTTAAAGAAAACAAAAGAAGGGATTACGTGGTTTTTCAAGCTTCGTTGCAATATGTGTGGATTTCTAGATAAGAGTGTAGCAATGTCAGAGCTTGTAAAGCCTTTGGACATGAAAAACTCCAATTTGGGCAAAAAGGTCTTCTGAGGATCTGATAGCAGCAGTGGAGGCAGTCTTCTAACAATGTTTGAGATTTGAGAATGTGAGAAACCATTGTTCTTGAAGAAGCTAACGACCAAATCAGCTTTATCTGGGGTTTCAAAATTAACTTTTTTGGAGGCTGATAGAGCAGATTCCCGTGAGAACCCACATTGGTTTATGAGGTATGAGACCGTGAATGAGTGTTGATTTGAAGTGCTTGAAATGCATCGAGCTCTAATGGTAAAACAACTCCCATTGTGAACAGCTTTATAGAGAAAATTCAACATACTATTAAGCAGTGCTGGAAATGAAAGAAAAACTCACCTACTTTATAGAGTCGATTTTTGAAGAAAAAACTGAGCAAGATTCCGAATCCACTACACGAATTGGGTATCTCTCAGAACCCAAAGGCCAAAGCTTTCCACTGCGTTTGGGGTTCTCTTTCTCCTCACTCATTCAGTACCTCCTATCCGCCTAAGTGCACCGTTTTGATTTCCTTTCTAGTTTCATCCCATACGCGTCACACAACTTGGCCTTTTTATTTATTAACTCTGATTTAAGGATTTCTCAGTATCTTTTATTGACATACATGATCATGATCAGAGTCAGAAATTTAAATAATTTAATATTTTATCAATATATTTTAATATATATCATATTTTGTAACTTTTAATGTTATGCACGGGTTTGCAATTAGTGTGATAAAATTTGTAATAATTGTTACATCACTTATCCTTATAAATTAATCTATGTTTAACTACACTTTTGGTCCTCAATAGTTTGTCCATGTTTTAAAATGGTCATCAACGTTTTAAATGTGTTATTTTAGTCCTTGACATTTTATCAATATTTCGTTTTAGTCTTTCTCATTAAATGGTAGATGAAAAAAAATGACATGCCTAACGGAAATATTAAAATAATGTCAAAATGATGATGTGTTTATAAATTATAATACATCAGTTTTAAACTCATATGACACGCACGTGACAATGTGGTATCTTGTGTAACCATTACATTACATGTAACCATTACATGTAACATCCCTAGGATCTACCTCTGTGAGAGAACTGAGGAGATTGCAAGCAAAATATTACATAAAATATTTTTTTCACACATGAGACCTCGAAATTGGGGATTTCATATTGAAATCCCTAGACTTTCAATTCTCCCTCACCCTTTGACCCAAGGACACCACACGCCATCACTGAGCTACCTCACCGGCCTCCAGCTCACTCAACCCAAACCGTTTTGCTGCTGGTTAGCTAATGAGTCTGACAAACAAAGTCCACTTTGTCTAAAAGCTTTGCTTATTTATGCATATCAATAAGTCTCCCATGGCAGCGTTGGTAAGCTTGGCATGGAGCTCAAAGCCTCAGGAATAGATCTTCGTTGGACTATTAAGTTTTCAGGGATTTCAAGTAACAAGAAAATGCAAACAGTATGGGTTCACTGTGTGATCATTATGCACTTCCCTCTAAACCAGCACCCACTAATTCACAAACTTGAACAACATTACCTTCAAACATAGCAGTCATACTGAAATCTCTATTAACTAAAGCATTTGACACCACTATTTGGATAAACTGAAGCCCTTAGGAGGACTCTTCTCTGAACTCTGTTTTCAGCCACAACCAAAGACTCCTATACTCAGTTCGTTTCATACTATTTCAGGCAGGTTGGCATGTTTGAGTTGCTTTATGCAGGTCTATTTTCAATTAAAACACAGTTTGTTCCTAAGAGGATTTCAATTGTGCAGAGTTTTTTCACTCGTAATAAAAATTAGCAGTATATAAATGGGGTTGAAATTTAATCAAAGTGCCAAATGCCAACTTGCCTAGCCGCACAAATCCTAGTAAGAGAGTGTAATCAAGAACTGTCCAATTGAAAGTCAAAGTAAGATGTGATGTCAAAACAAGTTCCAACTAGGCCTCATGACAGATTTAGTGACTTTCAAACATGAATTCACAAACGTTTGCCAACTTACTTTCACCCCAAGAAAGCTAACTGCTGGATTTGTCCACTTGGCTGACATGGTTTTGACTCAAGCCATTAAGATAAACAGCTATAAAGCAAGTATTTTTGCAATTTTTTTCTTCTGTATAACAAACGAATCCACGCACTCTGTGCTGCTCTTTCTTGTAGCCATCTGAACAACAATCTAGATAGGCAGCATATAAGAGCTCTGCAAATCAAAACAACGTAACAATTGTGCATCTCCTGAGAAAATTTGCTAACAAACATGTTAAACAGAATGCTGGTAAGTACATCGGAATGCAAAAATATATGAGACTTCACTATAGTTACAATATATAGTCAGTAATCAGTATAATCAAATTGAACCAGCAATATCAAAGTCTCACAGTTGCACGCACAAACATTACCATACCACAATTTTATTTTTTATAAGTCCATACCACAATTGCATAAATAAAGCATGTATCAGGGAGCTAGATGCCTTCTTACCGGCAACAAGATGAAAGAAATCAAATTTCAGTGACAAAAGTTCCACAGATAAATCATATTTTAGTTATAAAACACAGCAATGGAACTAGTTGCAGTGTAAGCCCATGTATAAAGCAAGAACAGATCACAATAGCATAGAAGATGGTTATGAATTGCGTTTTGGAACTCAAGCTTCAATGGTGAACAAATTAAAGAGAATTCACATTACAAAGTCAAGAGCCTTGTAGCTCAATTGGTTGGCACCTAGTGGTGTCCTCCAAATGAGACATCCAGGTTTAAAATCCTCCTTCCCACAACTATTGAATTATTAAAAAAAAAAATTACAAATAAAAACAAAAACAAAAATGTGGATTAATTGCAATCTTTGAACTCAACTAAAGCAAGTAATCCAACCAGCTTAGTCTCTTCTCATTTTGAAGAATCCATTTTTTCCTTGTATAGCTTCAACAGTTCAGAAGCTTCCTCCTTATGAGGCATAACATACTTCTGCAGAAATTTCCCTTCAGGACACTCAAACAATAAATACATTTTGACATCCTTCTTCAACAAACCTTTTGATAACAAAATTTTAATAATCAAACCCCTAGGAATCAACCGCTTTTCCAAGCTCAAAGAAACAAGTCCCGGGCGTTGAATAAGGAGGGAAGACTTCATACCCAACTTGTTGACAAGAAAATCCATTACCCGCATAATCTTATCCTCAGACGCCATCATACACCACGGATGCCTTCCAAATGCTAAAGAAATATCATCCTCAGACCAACCCCATTTCTTATAAACATCAACCTTCCTTTCCCATGTTGATTTGCTCATAGCCCGCAATGCAAATACTGCCAGAGAAAACTTCATCCTCGAAGGATTGAATCCCATTTCCTTTACTTCCTCCACAATCTCTCTAAACCGAACCGGCTTGGCCACTAATGCTCTAGGCTGGTATTGAAGTAGAGTGATAATATTCGACTCAGACACTCCGCTCTCTCTCAATATATTAACATTGGGTGCCACACAAGTTTCAATATTACATTTAAGCATACCCGTAAATCGTTTTATAGCTTCAATGGTCTTAGCCTCAGACTGAAGCAAATTTTTAAAGAAGTCGAAGGAGGGTATAATTTGTTTCTCTAAGCTTGTTTTCAAAAGAACAGGATACCCAGTGAACAGTTTTGCAAGGTCAGGGCTTGGAATTCCTTTAGAGGAAAAAAATTCAATTTTGGGCAAAAAAGTTTTCTCAGGATCAGATATAAGCACTGATGGGAGTCTTCTAACGAGATTCGAGATCTGGGTTTGAGAGAACCCCTGGTTCTTGAAAAAGTTAACTACAAAATCTGCATTCTCTGGGGTTTCGAAATGAACATATCTGGAAGCTGATAGAGCAGCTTGTGGTGAGAACCCAAGTGTGTTTATGAGGTATGAGACTGCAAAAGGTTGTTGATTTGTAGTGCTAGAAATGTATTTCAAAGATAAAGATGGGTTTTGGAGAAAACCCAGATTGTAAATTGGTGGTGGAGCTCTAATAGTAATGGTGTGTTTCCCACCATTTAGAATGGTTTTGCAGAGAAAATTAAACATGGGTTTTGAAATTTAAGGAGTGAGTGAGAGAAGAAACGCACCTATTATATCTTTTGAGAGATTGAGAATGATCGAATTTTTGAAACTCCACCAAGGAGGAGTAGAAGAAGTAAAACTAAAACCCTCGTATTTGGTTAGAGAGAGGTTTAATGGATGGATACATGACCCGGCTGAGGTTATATGACGGAATCAATGATTTTTTTTTGTCCAATATTAAAAATATGTTATGTATTATTTATATAATTTAAAATAAATAATGAAATTTCTTTTAAAATTTTTTAATTTTAAAGTTTGAAAAATATTATAATACTTTTGTCTGGTTAAAATTTGAAGTTTATGTATGTAACATATACAAGCACGGCCTATAAGATGATAAGATCTACTTTCATTATTTAAAAAAAAAAAAGGTGTGGTATTATAAAAAAATAATAATGAATTTTTTATAATAAAAACTAGAATATTTTGATAATAAAATTATAATCGGAATAATATTTTAAACTGTGAAACTTTGGTAATAGTTTCAATTAAAACATATTAAGTTAATAATTTTAATGTACTTATAATGCTGTCACATGAATATATATATATATATATATATATAATATATATATATATATATACGAAAATAAGAGAGTGTGTTCACTTGACATATAGGACCCATATTTTATTATGTCCTATGTGGTTTTATAAAAAAAAATATATATATATATACTCTCTTTTTTAAAGTTAACTACCTATTCAAATACACCTTCCAACAATCTATTTATTATCTTTTATTCTATTTAGATATTTCCCTTTATTCTTTTACAATTTAACACAAGCAACAAAATAAAAAATAAAAAATTGATTTGCTCAACTGCAGTGGCTCGCTTGGTTTGACGCATTACTATAGTTTACTATCTTATAGATTTTTTTTTTTTTGGGTAATATGGGTCTACAAAACTATGCATCCCATGTAGGAGGAGAGGAGAACAAAAGGTTCCTTTAATTGGAACCTCTCAAAGTCAGCAAGAGTATCAGCACATCTATTAACTTCCTTGTATACGTGCTTGAGTTCTGTGTGAGGGTTCCCTTGCCGCAGAGCTCATATCAGGGTGAGCTTTAAATTCATTAGAAATGAGAGAGGCCAAATTGGTAAACCCCAATGAAGAAGCAAGAGCTAAATCATCACTAATAGCCCAAACTTCAGCTACAACACTACTGGCTATACCTATGTGCCTTGAGAAACCACAAACCCAATGTCCAGCGTGATCTCATATTATCTCAACACCTCCTGCAATATTGAGATTACTCTGCTAAGACCCATCTGTAATTTAGCTTCATCCAGTTAAGCCTAGGAGGAAACCACTTGACAATATTAGGAATGAGACTACACTTGGTTCTATCCAGACCCAAAACAGTGTGGAACTCGAAGGCTCGGTGAAAACAACTATTTACCATGAGTGAAGTATCTGTCAAGCTCAACCCTTCACTAGAATTAAAAACCACTCTTTTCTTTTCAAGCCAAATAGACCACAAACCCGTACGAAAAAAAAACCTTTCCCAGGCAATGGATGTTTATGGTAAGGAAATTCAGTCATGCAAATTATAGGAAGCTAAACAAGTACTAGGAATTCCAAGTTTATTCCAAAACATATTATAGAAGTGATAATCTCTAAGGAGATGAATTGATTTCGATCTTGAACCATAATGGGGGCAAAGAGGAGACACATTCAAGCCTCTAGCAGCTAAACCTCTTTAACCCAAACACTGTTATGAGAATATAGCCAAAGAAAAAATTCAAGCCACTCACCTCTCATAACAGAGGGACTATCCTAACAATCATCTCGAGCCAATTTATAGTCTGACTTAAATCAGAAATCCCAAATGGGAGAGTTAAACTAGATTCTTTCATACACTTGGCTTATTGCTGTATAGGAATAGCCCTAAGAGTTTGAAGAAGGTTCTATGGAATAGAGAAAAATAAGCTGTTAAGATTTGGTTTTTAATTTTAGTCTTTTTGTAGCTAGGCTGGTCCTTAATAATTGCTCCAACAAGCTAGCTAGGACCAGACTAGCTTCAAAATAGACTAAAAATTAAAAACCATGTAGATATCCCTTTGAGAATGCTCTAATAAGCATCCACAGCAGGACTTGTAGAACTGACATAATGTCGTTAAACTACTCATATAAAGGTCTCCCAATCTTTTCACACACACACAAAGAGAGTGAGAGAGATCTCCCAATCTTCAATTTTGAATGAAATTTTTTCCTTTTTCTTTTCTCTCTGTACAAATATTTTCTCATCCAAAGACAGAAGAAAAAAAATATATATATTAATGGAATACAGGCAGCAGATAAACTTAAAAAGATAGTTGCCATGTTTCATTCATATTCCAAATAGGCACCATATAAGAGCTCTGTAAATCAAAACAATTTGACAGAATGTTGTTAGGTATACCTGAATACACACAATATGCGAGACTTCACTTTTAGTTTCAAATATTCAATGTATACTCAGCATGGAGAGCATAACCAAATATCAGTGTCATAGATGCGCAATGGAAGTATGGAACTAGAACTAGTAGCAAATTTATACCAGTGTATGAAAAAAGATCAAATCACATGCATAGAAAATGATTATGACTCAAGCTTCAAATTCAAAGGTCAAACAATAAAGAGAATTTACATTGCGGATAAAAATACATAATATGGATTAATTGAAACCTTAGAGCTCAGCTAAAGCAATTACAAAACCAGCAAATTGAGATGGCTCAAGTAATCCAAAAAGGTTATTATCTTCTCATTTTGAAAGATCCAACGTTTCCTTGTATAGCTTCAATAGCTCAGAAGCTTCCTCCTTATGAGGCATAACAAGTTTCTGCAGAAATGTCTTTTCAGTACATGCAATCAACCACATTTTGAAATCCTTCTTCACCAAACCTTTTGATAACAAAACTTGAAAAACCAAACCCCTAGGAATCAATCTCTTTTCCAAGCTATAAGCAACAAGTCCCGGGCATTTGCTTATGAGGACAGCCTCCATACCCATCTTGTTGACCCAAAAATCCATTACCCTCATAATCTTATCCTCAGATTTCACAATACAATATGGGCACTTTCCAAACGCTTCAAGAATCTCTTCCTCAGACAAACCCCACTTCTTATAAGCATTGACCTTCCTCTCCCATGTGGATTTATTCATTCCACTCATAGCAAAAACAGCCTCCACAAAACAAAACTTCAAAGGATCGAATCCCATTTCCTTGACCTCCTCCACAATCTCTTTCAATCGTACTACATTTTTTATAATAATTCTAGGACTATGTTTAAGTAAGGCACATATATTCGATTCAGGAACTCCATTTTCTCGCAGAAGATTGACATTAGGAACCACACGAGTGTCAAGTTTTTCAATGAGAATACTTGAAAAACGTTTAATAGCGGTTATAGTGTTCTCATCGGTTCTAAGCAAATTCTTAAAGAAAACAAAAGAAGGGATTACGTGGTTTTTCAAGCTTCGTTGCAATATGTGTGGATTTCTAGATACGAGTGTAGCAATATCAGAGCTTGTAAAGCCTTTGGACATGAAAAACTCCAATTTGGGCAAAAAGGTCTTCTGAGGATCTGATAGCAGCAGTGGAGGGAGTCTTCTAACAATGTTTGAGATTTGAGAATGTGAGAAACCATTGTTCTTGAAGAAGCTAATGACCAAATCAGCTTTATCTGGGGTTTCAAAATTAACTTTTTTGGAGGCTGATAGAGCAGATTCCCGTGAGAAACCACATTGGTTTATGAGGTATGAGACCGTGAATGAGTGTTGATTTGAAGTGCTTGAAATGCATCGAGCTCTAATGGTGAAACAACCCCCATTGTGAATAGCTTTATAGAGAAAATTCAACATACTATTAAGCAGTGCTGGAAATGAAAGAAAAACTCACCTACTTTATAGAGTCGATTTTTGAAGAAAAAACTGAGCAAGATTCCGAATCCACTACACGAATTGGGTATCTCTCAGAGCCCAAAGGCCAAAGCTTTCCACTGCGTTTGGGGTTCCCTCTCTCCTCACTCATTCAGTACCTCCTATCCGCCCAAGTGCACCGTTTTGATTTCCTTTCAAGTTTCATCCCATACACGTCACACAACTTGGCCTTTTTATTTATTAACTTTGGTTTTAAGGATTTGTCAATTGGGCAAAACTTATGTACAGTAAGTTATGTCCTGTTCATATGGTTCTTTTATTAAAATATCGACATGTGGTATTTTAAAATAGAAGGCAAACGGAGTTAACTGGACGTTTATCTCTCTCATCTCAGCACTCTTTTTGTCTCTCTCATCTGTACATGTTCTCTGTCTCTCATCTCAGTTCCACAACGGATAATTCCGCCTTGTACGGACGGTTCCCACCGAGTTCATTCCCACACGAGTCGAAACGGCGAAACTCAGTGAAGATGGGAACACGTAGATAAATGCCATCGTTTGGATCAACACACCCATTGATGCCACGGTGGCTTTCGGGTTTGTCAATAGCCCACATAGAACAATCATGATCTCGTACCACCACCATTCCAAGCAAACCGAGACGCAGCTCGGCGCGGCGAGCCGGACCAGTGGCTTCCAGCCGGTGAAGCATTCACGGCTCGGCGTACACCAGGTTGGCACGTGTATGCCTTTGGCCCACACGTATAACACAACGCATAAGAGTGCGAAGAGGTTGGAGGCGGCGGAGGAAGCGGCGACTCCAGCGACGCCGAGCCGGAAATGAGAAGCGAGCAAGATCTGGCTTGGGTTTGGACCGGGGCAAGGTCGAAGGCAACGAATCTGATTTGAGTGGGTTGCTTGTTGTGGGTTTTGTTCTGATTTGGGTTTATTTTGGAGTTGGGTCTGAAAATGGATGTGGGTTGTTCTCCAAGCCACCACCATAGTCACAGCCGAAACCGATTGCTGTTCTCCAAGCCAGATCTACTGCCTCTGTCTCCAACCTCAGAATTTTCACTGTCGCCCCAAACCTAGCGAGAAAGCACTGCTCCAAGCCGCCGCTGCTGCTATAACGAACTCATCATGGCCTTTGGTTGTTTAACCATACAGCTACCGTTGAGATGAGAGAAAGAAGTGGAGCTGAGATGAGAGACAGAGAACATGTACAGATGAGAGAGACAGAGAGTGCTGAGATGAGAGAGATAAACGTCCACTTAACTCCGTTTGCCTTCTGTTTCAAAATATTACGTGTCAATTTTTTAGCAGAAGAACAGTATGAACAGGACATAACTTACTGTATGTAAGTTTTGCTCTTGTCAATATCTTTTATTGACATACATGATCATGATCAGAGTCAGAAATTTAAATAATTTAATATTTTGTTAATATATTTTAATATATCATATTTAGTAGCTTTTCATGTTATGCACGGTTTGCAGCTAGTGTGATAAAATTTGTTGTAATTGTTACATCACTCATCCTTAAGTACACTTTTGGTCCTTAATAGTTTGCTCAAGTTTTAAAATGGTCATCAACGTTTTAAATGTGATATTTTAGTCCTTGACATTTTATCAATGTTTTGTTTTAGTCTTTCTCATTAAATGGTAGATAAAAAAAAATGACATGCCTAACGGAAATATTAAAATAATATCAAAATGATGATGTGTTTATAAATTATAATACATCAGTTTTAAACTCATATGTCACGCATGTAACAATGTGATATATTGTGTAATTATTACATGCAACATCCTTATCACATGAGGTGATTTCCACAGTTGTAAGATCCACCTCTATGTGAGAGAACTGAGGAGATTACATGCAAAATATTACATAAAATATTTTTTTCGCACATGAGACCTTGAAATTGGGGATTTCATATTAAAATCCCTAGACTTTCAATTCTCCCTCCCTCACCCTTTGGCCGGCGAACACCAAGACGACACCACACGCCATCACACCTCACCGACCTCCAGCTCACTCAACACAAACTGTTTTGCTGCTGGTTAGCTAATGAGTCTGACAAACAAAGTCCACTTTGTCTAAAAGCTTTGCTTATTTATGCATATCAATAAGTCTCCCATTGCAGCGTTGGTAAGCTTGGCATGGAGCTCAAAGCCTCAGGAATAGACCTTCGTTGGATTAGTAAGTTTTCAGGGATTTCAAGTAACAAGAAAATGCAAACAGATTTGGGTTCACTGTGTGATCATTATGCACTTCCCTCTAAACCAGCACCCACTAATTCACAAACTTGAACAACATTACCTTCAAACATAGCAGTCATATTGAAATCTCTATTAACTAAAGCATTTGACACCACTAATAGGATAAACCAAAGCCCTTAGAATGACTTCTCTGAACTCTGTTTGCAGCCACAACCAAAGACTCCTATACTCAGTTCGTTTCATACTATTTCAGGCAGGTTGGCATGTTTGAGTTGCTTTATGCAGGTCCATTTTCAATTAAAACACACAGTTTGTTCAGAAGAGGATTTCAATTGTGCAGAGTTTTTTCACTCGTAATAAAAATTAGCTGTATATAAATGGGGTTGAAATTTAATCAAAGTGCCAAATGCCAACTTGCCTAGCCGCACAAATCCTAGTAAGAGAGTGTAATCAAGAACTGTCCAATTGAAAGTCAAAGTAAGATGTGATGTCAAAACAAGTTCCAACTAGGCCTCATGACAGATTTAGTGACTTGCAAACATGAATTCACAAATCTCTGCCAACTTACTTTCACCCCAAGAAAGCTAATTGCTGGATTTGTCCACTTGGCTGACATGGTTTTGACTCGAGCCATTAAGATAAACAGCTATAAAGCAAGTATTTTTGCAATTTCTTTCTTCTGTATAACAAACGAATCCATGCACTCTGTGCTGCTCTTTCTTGTAGCCATCTGAACAACATTCTAGATAGGCAGCATATAAGAGCTCTGCAAATCAAAACAACGTAACAATTGTGCAACTCCTGAGAGAATTTGCTAACAAACATGTTAAACAGAATGCTGGTGAGTATATCGGAATGCAAAAATATATGAGACTTCACTATAGTTACAATATATAGTCAGTAATCAGTATAATCAAATTGAACCAGCAATACCAAAGTCTCACGGTTGCACGCACAAACATTACCATACCACAATTTTATTTTTTATAAGTCCATACCACAATTGCATAAATAGAGCATGTATCAGGGAGTTAGATGCCTTCTTACCGGCAACAAGATGAAAGAAATCAAATTTCAGTGACAAAAGTTCCACAGATAAATCATATTTTACTTACAAAACACAGAAATGGAACTAGTTGCAGTGTTGTGCCAATGTATAAAGCAAGAACAGATCACAATAGCATAGAAGATGGTTATGAATTGCGTTTTGGAACTCAAGCTTCAATGGTGAACAAATTAAAGAGAATTCACATTACAAAGTCAAGAACCTTGTAGCTCAATTGGTTGGCACCTAGTGGTGTCCTCCAAATGAGACATCTAGGTTTAAAATCCTCCTTCCCACAACTATTGAATTAATTAAAAAAAAAAATTACAAATAAAAACAAAAACCAAAATGTGGATTAATTGCAATCTTTGAACTCAACTAAAGCAAGTAATCCAACCAGGTTAGTCTCTTCTCAATTTGAAGAATCCATTTTTTCCTTGTATAGCTTCAACAGTTCAGAAGCTTCCTCCTTATGAGGCATAACATACTTCTCAAGAAATTTCCTTTCAGGACACTCAAACAATAAATACATTTTGACATCCTTCTTCACCAAACCTTTTGATAACAAAACTTGAATAATCAAACCCCTAGGAATCAACCGCTTTTCCAAGCTCAAGGAAACAAGTCCTGGGCGTTCAATAAGGAGGGAAGACTTCATACCCATCTTGTTGACAAGAAAATCCATTACCCGCATAATCTTATCCTCAGACGCCATCATACACCATGGATGCCTTCCAAATGCCAAAGAAATCTCATCCTCAGACCAACCCCATTTCTTATAAACATCAACCTTCCTTTCCCATGTTGATTTGCTCATAGCCCGCAATGCAAATACTGCCAGAGAAAACTTCATCCTCGAAGGATTGAATCCCATTTCCTTTACTTCCTCCACAGTCTCTCTAAACCGAACTGGCTTGGCCATTAATGCTCTAGGCTGGTATTGAAGTAGAGTGATAATATTTGACTCAGACACTCCGCTCTCTCTCAATATATTAACATTGGGTGCCACACAAGTTTCAATATTCCATCTAAGCATACCCGTAAATCGTTTTATAGCTTCAATGGTCTTAGCCTCAGACTGAAGCAAATTTTTAAAGAAGTCGAAGGAGGGTCTAATTTGCTTCTCTAAGCTTGTTTTCAAAAGAGCAGGACAAACAGTGAACAGTTTTGCAAGGTCAGGGCTTGGAATTCCTTTAGAGGAAAAAAATTCAATCTTGGGCAAAAAAGTTTTCTCAGGATCAGATATAAGCACTGATGGGAGTCTTCTAACGAGATTCGAGATCTGAGTTTGAGAGAAACCCTGGTTCTTGAAAAAGTTAACTACAAAATCTGCTTTCTCTGGGGTTTCGAAATGAACATATCTGGAAGCTGAGAGAGCAGCTTGTGGTGAGAACCCAAGTGTGTTTATGAGGTATGAGACTGCAAAAGGTCGTTGATTTGTAGTGCTAGAAATGTATTTCAAAGATAAAGATGGGTTTTGAAGAAAACCCAGATTGTGAATTGGTGGTGGAGCTCTAATAGTAATGGTGTGTTTCCCACCATTTAGAATGGTTTTGCAGAGAAAATCAAACATGGGTTTTGAAATTTAAGGAGTAGTGAGAGAAGAAACGCACCTATTATATCTTCTGAGAGATTGAGAATGATCGAATTTTTGAAACTCCACCAAGCAGGAGTAGAAGAAGTAAAGCTAAAACCCTCGTATTTGGTTAGAGAGAGGTTTAATGGATGGATACATGACTCGGCTGAGGTTATATGACGGAATCAATGATTTTTTTTTGTCCAATATTAAAAATATGTTATATATTATTTATATAATTTAAAATAAATAATGAAATTTATTTTATAATTTTTAATTTTTAATTTTAAAGCTTGAAAAATATTACAATACTTTCGTCTGGTTAAAATTTGAAGTTTATGTATGTAACATATACAAGCACGGCCTATAAGATATACTTTCAAAAATAAAAAAATAAAATAAAAAAGGTGTGGTATTATAAAAAAATAATAATGAATTTTTTATAATAAAAACTAGAATATTTTGATAATAAAATTATAATCGGAATAATATTTTAAACTGTGAAACTTTGGTAATAGTTTCAATTAAAACATATTAAGTTAATAATTTTAATGTACTTATAATGCTTCACATGAAATAAATATATATAAATATATATAAATATACATATATATATATCACATAACCTTAGCTTATAGTATCCATATTTTATTATGTCATATATGATTATATAAAAACATACTCTCGATGGGTTCCAGTTAGCTTAACTGGTAAAGTCTCTTGTCGTCGAGCAAGGGACCTGGGTTCAAATCCCGCCTACACCAAAAACCGATTGATGTCTTGACCTAATAGTAAGAACAATCATCATGTGCGGACGCCATAAGTTTAAATGCTATCGTAACTATCAAAAAAAAAAAAACATCTCTTTTTTAAAGTTAACTACCTATTCAAATACACCTTCCAACAATCTATTTATTATCTTTTGTTCTATTTAGATATTTCCCTTTATTCTTTTACAATTTAACACAAGCAACAAAATAAAAAATTGATTTGCTCAACTGCAGTGGCTCGCTTGGTTTGACGCATTACCATAGTCTACTGTCTTATAGAATTTTTTTTTTTTTGGTAATATGGCCATGGGTCTACATTCAAATTAAGAGACATACAACTCGAATAATTTCAAATGGGACAAAACTATGCATCCCATGTAGGAGGAGAGGAGAACAAAAGGTCCTTTAATTGGAACCTCTCAAAGTCAGCAAGAGTATCAGCACATCTATTACCTTCCTTGTATACGTGCTTGAGTTCTGTGTGAGGGATCCGTTGCCAGAGAGCTCATATCAGGGTGAGCTTTAAATTCATTAGAAATGAGAGAGACCACAGATAAGGCATCAAGTTCCACAACTAAATTGGTAAACCCCAATGAAGAAGCAAGAGCTAAATCATCACTAATAGCCCAAACTTCAGCTACAGCACTACTGGCTATACCTATGTGCCTTGAGAAACCACAAACCCAATGTCCAGCGTGATCTCGTATTATCTCACCACCTCCTGCAATATTGAGATTACTCTGCTAAGACCCATCAGTATTTTAGCTTCATCCAGTTAAGCCTAGGAGGAAACCACTTGAAAATATTAGGAATGAGACTACACTTGGTTCTATCCAGACCCAAAACAGTGTGGAACTCGAAGGCTCGGTGAAAACAACTATTTACCATGAGTGAAGTATCTGTCAAGCTCAACCCTTCACTAGAATTTAAAACCACTCTTTTCTTTTCAAGCCAAATAGACCATAAACCCGTAGGAAAAAAAACTTTCCAAGGCAATGGATGTTTATGGTAAGGAAATTCAGTCATGCAATTTATAGGAAGCTAAACAAGTACTAGGAATTCCAAGTTTATTCCAAAACATATTATAGAAGTGATAATCTCTAAGGAGAAGAATTGATTTCGATCTTGAACCATAATGGGGGCAAAGAGGAGACACATTCAAGCCTCTAGCAGCTAAAACCTCTTTAACCCAAACTCTGTTATGAGAACATAGCCAAAGAAAAAATTCAATCCACTCACCTCTCATAACAGAGGGACTATCCTAACAATCATCTCGAGCCAACTTATAGGCTGACTTAAATCAGAAATCCCAAATGGGAGAGTTAAACTAGATTCTTTCATACACTTGGCATATTGCTGTATAGGAATAGCCCTAAGAGTTTGAAGAAGGTTCTATGGAAGACAGAAAAATAAGCTGTTAAGATTTGGTTTTTAATTTTAGTCTTTTTGTAGCTAGGCTGGTCCTTAATAATTTACTCCAACAAGCTAGCTAGGACCAGACTAGCTACAAAATAGACTAAAAATTAAAAACCATGTAGATATCCCTTTGAGAATGCTCTAATAAGCATCCACAGCAGGACTTGTAGAACTGACATAATGTTGTTAAAATACTCATATAAAGGTCTCCCAATCTTTTCACACACACACAAAGAGAGTGAGAGAGATCTCCCAAACTTCAATTTCGGATGAAATTTTTTCCTTTTTCTTTTCTCTCTGTGCAAATATTTTCTCATCCAAAGACAGAAGGAAAAGAAAAAAAAAACATAAATATTAATGGAATAAAGGCAGCAGATAAACTAAAAAAGATAGTTGCCATGTTTCATTCATATTCCAAATAGGCACCATATAAGAGCTCTGTAAATCAAAACAATTTGACAGAATGTTGTTAGGTATACCTGAATACACACAATATGCGAGACTTCACTTTTAGTTTCAAATATTCAATGTATACTCAGCATGGAGAGCATAACCGAATATCAGTGTCATAGATGCGCAATGGAAGTATGGAACTAGAACTAGTAGCAAATTTATGCCAGTGTATAAAAAAAGATCAAATCACATGCATAGAAAATGATTATGACTCAAGCTTCAAATTCAAAGGTCAAACAATAAAGAGAAATTACATTGCGAATAAAAATACATAATATGGATTAATTGAAACCTTAGAGCTCAACTAAAGCAATTACAAAACCAGCAAATTGAGATGGCTCAAGTAATCCAAAAGGTTATTCTCTTCTCATTTTGAAAGATCCAACGTTTCCTTGTATAGCTTCAATAGCTCAGAAGCTTCCTCCTTATGAGGCATAACAAGTTTCTGCAGAAATGTCTTTTCAGTACATGCAATCAACCACATTTTGAAATCCTTCTTCACCAAACCTTTTGATAACAAAACTTGAAAAACCAAACCCCTAGGAATCAATCTCTTTTCCAAGCTATAAGCAACAAGTCCCGGGCATTTGCTTATGAGGACAGACTCCATACCCATCTTGTTGACCCAAAAATCCATTACCCTCATAATCTTATCCTCAGACACCAACATAAACCTTGGATACCTTCCAAATGCCAAAAACAATATCATCCTCAGACCAACCCCATTTCTTAAAAACATCAACCTTCCTTTCCCATGCCAACTTGCTGATTGACAGCAATGTAATTACTGCCTCAGCAAATACCATCCTCAAAGGATTGAATCCCATTTCCTTTACTTCATCCACAATCTCTCTAAATCGAACGGAATTGGCAATGAGTACTCTAGGCTGGTAGTGAATTAGAACAATAATACACCGCTCAGGCACTCCATTCTGCCTCAATATATTAATATTAGGTATCACACAAGTTTTAATATTACGTTTAAGCAAATCCGGATATCGTTTTATAGCTTCAAATGTCTTAACCTCAGAGTGAAGCAAATTTTTAAAGAAATCATAGGAAGGGATAAGTCTTTTCTCTAAGTTTGTTTTCAAAAGATTAGGGTCTGTAGACAAAAGTTTTGTAAGGTTGGGACTCGAAATGCCTTTAGAGGAAAAAAATTCAATTTTGGGCAAAAAGGTTTTCTCAGGGTCAGATATAAGCACTGATGGGAGTCTTCTAACGAGGTTTGAGATCTGGGTTTGAGAGAACCCCTGCTTCTTAAAAAAGTTAACCACAATATCTGCTTTTTCTGGGGTTTCGAAATTGACATCACTGGAAGCTGATAGAGCAGTTTCTGGTGAGAACCCAAGTGTGTTTATGAGGTATGAGACTACAAATGGTTGTTGATTTGTAGTGCTAGAGATGTATTTCAAAGATAAAAATGGGTTTTGAAGAAAACCCAGATTGTGGATAGAGGGTGGAGCTCGAATAGTAATAGTGTGTTTCCCACCATCTAGAATGGTTTTACAGAGACAATTAAACATGGGTTCTGAAATTAGGTGTGAGGCAAGAAAACGAACCTACTTTGTAGAGGCAATATGTTCTGTGACTGTGACTGTGACTGTGACTGATCGAATTTTTGAACTCCCACCAAGCACCACTGCAACTGGGAAGTAAAGCTAAACCCTCTCGTCTGGTCATAGAGGGTTTTATGATTCCTCCCTCTCTTATACGACGGAAGCACTATATATATATATATATATATATATATATATATATATATATATTTACTCTAATTGTTTTTTTTTTTTTTTTTTTTTTTTTTTTTTTTTGGAAAAAACTTTTTCCAATCAGTTACGTGTGTCCATTCAAATGAGTAGACTATTCACATGTACCTTTATTTACATGACTTTATGATTTTTTTAGAGAAAGATTCATCTCAATTAGTTTAGAGAAAAACTCTTATCTTTTTTTTTCTTTTTTTTAATGAAAAAGTACGACATATAGTTTAATTAAATCAATTTAACATAAATAATAAAATTCCTTTTTATAATTTTAAACTTTTAGTTGATAATTTAAAGTTTCAAATCAGATGTTTAGTAATAAGATTTCACTTTACAGTAGAATTAATTTGATAATTTCAAATACACCCTCCAACCAACTATTTATTCTCCTTTATTGTTTCTTTGTTCTTTTTCTCATTTCAAATGCTCCCATCCTGTTTCCATTTCTCTCTCGCCACAGCCACACGAATCATACCTTTCTCTCATCTCACACTCTTGGAGGGTGCCACTGCCACCATGAAATGGTGTTATGTTGTAGAAATCTTGACAATGGTGGGAGGGTACAACCATGAGTGGGATTGCTGTTAATCTCCTACCCAACCTCCATTGCAACAATCGGTATTCAATTTGCCTAGAAGATCATGGTCAAATTTTATTGAGTTTTGAGTGATTTCTTTTGTGCTTGTTTGGTTCGTGAAAGGAGACTTGATGAGAGTTGTTGGGGGTTTTTTATTTAAAAAAAAAAAAAAATAAAAATAAACGAATGTAATATAAACTCTAGGGACAAAAATAATATTTTATATACTTATAGTGCATCTCATGGCTAAGAGTGGACGATCCTCTTCTTCAGTGTTCACCTACCCATGCGCGCGTGTTGGACCCATCTCTTTTGTATTAGATACTTAAGCCCAATAATTGTAAGCATTTAAAAATCAATAAAAGATTCTTTCTCTATTAATGTGGGATTCATTTGTTTTTTCTTTCAAAACACAAACTCCTCGATTAGATCATCTTGTGTTAATAATTTTAGGTAAATTACATCAATCTCTCTTGATGGAAGCCTAATAGATGGAAGTAACTAAAAGTTCAAGGACAAAATGAATAAATTGAAACTTCATGGGTGAAATTGAAAGCAAATCAAAATTAGAGAGTATAATTTGTAATCAGGACTAAAAAAAATAAAAATAAAAAAAGAAGTTGATTTACTTAGCTATAGTGGCTCGTTAGGTTTGACTAGTTACTGTAGCTCAAAAAAATTTAGTTACCTCATAGCAAGCATGTTGGAGCAATTTTTAAGGACCAGACTAGCTTCAAATTCACTGAAAAGCCAAGTAGAGATCCTCTTGAGAATGCTCTAATAAACATCATCAGCAGGGACTTGTACTACTGATGCTATTTTGATAATGCCCCCAAACACTAGGCTTATTGTAAAGATCTCCCCTATGTTTTCACCCAAAATATTCTGGACAAATATTTTCTCATCCAATTATAGAATGAAAAGAAAAATGAAGTATAAGTAGTCATGGAATGAAGGCTGCAAATTAAATTAAAAATATAGTTATCATTTTTCATTCATATTCCAGATAGGCACGAAATAAGAGCTCTGTAAATCAAAACAATGTGACAGAAAGCTATTAGGTATACCTGAATGCACACAATATGTGAGACTTCACTCTAGTTACAAATTTTCAATGTATACTCAACATAATATGTCAGTAGAGCATAACCAAATTAAGCCAGCAATATCAATGTCATAGATGCATGCACCAACATTACTGACCATAAAGAGCACATGTATCAGAGAGCTACATGCTTTGGTACTCCAACAAGTTGAAAGAAATCAAATTTCAGTAACAAAAGTTCTACATATAAATCATATTTAGTTACAATTGTTCTGCAATGTAACTAGTAGCAAAGTTATGCCAATGTATGAAGCAATAATATATCACATGGATAGAAAAGAAAAGCTGTCTGAACTCAAGCTTCAATGGTACGAATAGCTGTCTAGAACTCTTTTTCTTTTTTTTTTGGTAATCAAGCTACAAAACTCTAAAAGAATGGTCAAGAAAGTAAAAAAGGTTAGGGTATGTTTGGTGAAATTTTTGTTTTCTGTTTTCAATAAGTGTTTTGAGAGTAATAAAAAATAATATTATAATAATTTGAAAACAAAAATTTTGTTTGGTTGTTTTCCACATTATTTAGAGTATTGTTTTTAGCATTATTTTATTATTATTATTATTATTATTTTACTATAAAAATCCACCACAGCCACCGGCAAGCACAGCCACCGGCACAATAGCCACCATCACAGCAACACAACCACCGGACCCACCACAAACCAACAAAACCCAACCACAATTCAACAAAACCCCACCACCGGCCACCACAGACCAACAAATTCCACCGCGAGAGAGAAATCTCCACAAATCAGCGAAGCCCAACACCACCGCGAAAGCTCGGCGAAGCCCAGCACCACCGCAACGTGGCTCTCGGCGAAGCCCAAAGCGATGCGAAGCCCACGCACCACCGCGAAGCTGCACCACCGCGAGACCACTCTTGCAAGACGACGCCGGTTGCACCACCGTGAGACCACCTTTGCAAGACGACGCCGATTAACCACCGTGAGACCACCGCGAGACCACCTCCAGCTTGCAAGACGATGGTAACCACCGCAAGACGAATAACCCAAAGAAAAAAAGCATTATTATATTAAACAGTAATTTAAAGCAATGAAAACACCTAGGGTGTTCTCAAAACTAGCTAAAAGAGATGGCTGGCCAAACAGAATTGAATTGCTTGGGCCCACCATTTTCTGTATTCAAATACAGAAAACAGTTTTTGAGTTAAAGAACCAAACATGCTCTTACTCTCTATTCATTTTGAAAGATCCAACTTTTCCTTGTATAGCTTCAACAGCTCAGAAGCTTCCTCCTTATGAGGCATAATATACTTCTGCACAAATGTCCTCTCAGAATACCGAATGAAAGTAGACATTTTGAGTTCCTTCTTCACCAAACCTTTTGATAACAAAACTTGACAAACCAAACTCCTAGGAATCAATCTCTTTTCCAAGCTATAAGTAACAAGTCCCGGGCATTTGATTATGAGGGAAGACTCCATACCCATTTTGTTGATAAAAAAATCCATTACCCTCATAATCTTATCCTCAGACACCAACATAAACCTTGGACACCTTCTAAATGCCAAAAAAACATCATCCTCAGACCAACCCCATTTCTTAAAAACATCAACCTTCCTTTCCCATGCCAACTTGCTGATTGACAGCAATGTAATTACTGCCTCAGCAAATATTATCGTCAAAGGATTGAATCCCATTTCCTTTACTTCATCCACAATATCTCTAAATTGAACGGGATTGACCGTGAGTACTCTAGGCTGGTAGTAAATTATAAAAATAATACACCGCTCAGGCACTCCATTCTGCCTCAATATATTAATATTAGGTATCACACAAGTTTTAATATTACGTCTAAGCAAATCCGGATATCGTTTTATAGCTTCAAATGTCTTAACCTCAGAGTGAAGCAAATTTTTAAAGAAATCATAGGAAGGGATAAGTCGTTTCTCTAAGTTTGTTTTCAAAAGATTAGGGTCTGTAGACAAAAGTTTTGTAAGGTTGGGACTCGAAATGCCTTTAGAGGAAAAAAATTCAATTTTGGGCAAAAAGGTTTTCTCAGGGTCAGATATAAGCACTGATGGCCGATGGGAGTCTTCTAACGAGGTTTGAGATCTGGGTTTGAGAGAACCCCTGGTTCTTAAAAAAGTTAACCACAATATCTGCTTTTTCTGGGGTTTCGAAATTAACATCACTGGAAGCTGATAGAGCAGTTTCTGGTGAGAACCCAAGTGTGTTTATGAGGTATGAGACGACAAATGGTTGTTGATTTGTAGTGCTAGAGTTGTATTTCAAAGATAAAAATGGGTTTTGAAGAAAACCCAGATTGTGAATTGAGGGTGGAGCTCTAATAGTAATAGTGTGTTTCCCACCATTCAGAATGGTTTTGCAGAGAAAATTAGACATGGGTTTTGAAATCTGAGGAGTGAGAGAAGAAAAACTCACCTATTATGTGGAGGCAATATCTTCTGAGAGACTGAGAATGATCGAATTTTTGAACTCCACCAGGCACGAGTAGAAGTGGGAACTGGGAAGTAAAACCAAAACCCTCGATTTGGTTAGAAAGAGGTTTTAATTAATGGATGAGTACAACTCAAGTATAGTTTGTTAGGTGACATTAAGCTTCTCCTTAAATTCAAATACATTAAATTTAAATATTTTTAAAAAAGATAATATTGTTTGTGTTTCATTAGTTAATGCTAAACTAAGTGTTTAAATTCAAATGGAGAATCTAATGTACCTAACCTAAAAAACTTTACTTAAGTTTTACCCTGGATGGATATAATGATAGGTAAAACTTAGATACACTTTCTTAGGTTAACATTTGTGTTTCATTGACTAATACAATTATGTGTTTGAATTCAATTGGTAAATCTAATGTACTTAACCTAACGAACTGAGTTTTACCTATAATCCATATAGTAATTTTTTTTTTTTTTTTGTCCTATGTTTTATGACTTTACTTTTTGGCTCTTGGTTTTTTATGGGTATTCTTTTCTTTTTTTTCTTTTTTTGTCAAAATTAAAAATCATGTTATATATTATTTAAATAATTTTTTTTTTTTTTTTTTTTTAGAGGAATGAAATTCATTTTAATTTTTCAAAATTTTAATTATAAATTTCGAAAATTATTATAACTTAACGCTCACCACCTTGCTTCTTGCTTCTTGAGCTCCTCCACTCGTTACACTTCAATGACAAAGGTTAAGTGTTGTCCTTTTTTTTGCTAAATGCGAGAAATTATATTAAGAAGACAACGCAAGTAAATCTCTAATCCAAACCTCATGAATAGAGGGAGGGAGATTTATGCTGTTACAGGAAAGACAAATAGGTTGAGAAGATGTAACTTTTGCAAGGATGTAAGCCAATAAGTTTGCATTTCTACGAACCCAATTAAAGGAACAAGAGCAGAAAATAGAAACCATATTTTTAGCATTTGTAATAATGGGAAGTATGCGCCACGAAGTCTCATCGTTCCCAACATTGATGGCATCCACGCATACTTTGGCATCACCCTCAACCACAACATTGGAGAAACAATTAGCTTGAGCGAGTTCAAGGGCCCAAAGGAGAGCCATTGCTTCAGCTATACATGGATCAGAAGTGGGGTACCTTTTAGTCCAGCAGTTGGTAATAATTCCAGAGGAGTCCCTAGCCATTGCTTCAGCTATACATGGATCAGAAGTGGGATTCCTTTTAGTCCAGCAATTGGTAATAATTCTAGAGGAGTCCCTTGCCACTGCTGCCAAAGTAGCCACTGAATCATTAAGTGCAGCATCCACATTAATCTTGACCACATGGGGAGGAGGGGCTGACCATACTTCATTCAACTCATAATGGGCCACAACACCACTAACAAGATTCAAGACTTTGAGTTGTTCAAGAATTTTGAGTTAAATATTCTTCAAAGCAGCCAAGTGTTGTCCTACAATGAATTAATGATGCCCACACTTTCAAGATTTGAGAACTTGGAAGAAAGCGAAATAGGAGACCTAGAAATTAATATTTTTTGCACAATTAGATACAATAGAGATTAATGAACTAAAAAAAGATGTAAACATTGATAACTTACATCAGATGTAAGTTGAAATCATTCCATTTTTTAAATATAACAAGTTATATATATAAAACATTTTCTTCTATTTCCTCATCTTATCTGAGCCTTCTACATATGACACTCTCTCTCTCTCTCTCTCTCTCTCTCTCTCTCTCTCTGCCATTACATGTTGGTGATTGCCTCGATGAATGATGCTTTAGTCGTGTCAAGTGAAGCTTAGTTGACTCCTAAAAACCAGATTGTGTGTCAAGTGTTAACTTCATAACGGATCACTTCATGGTGATCCTCTTAGTTTTGACAGGGAGGAGGTTTTGATGCAAGTTTTTCAACATAGTTTGATAGTTCGCTGGCATGCAGCCATGCAGGGATAAGGGTGAGAACAACGCAAGGTTGCAACTGTGGTCATAAAGATAGTGATTGCCGAGTAGGTTTAAAGCCAAATTAGTATTAAAAAAAAAATCGTATAGTCTTAAACTATTACTTTAAAAAAATCAATATCTCTAGATTTTCTCGCGGGGCTAAATGGCTAATGGCTATCCAATTGATGGAATTGATGACCACATTGAATTCAAAATGGAAGTTGAAGAATGAAATTAAAGAAATTGCAACTTTACGGATTAAATTGAAAATTAGTCAAACTTAGAAAGTGTAATTTGTAATTAAGCCTGAAAAAACATCAAATAAATTGATTTGCTCAGCTACAGTGGCTCATTTGGTTTGCCGCATTACTATAGTTTATTATTGCTTATAGCTTTTTTCTTTTTTTTGGGTAATAAAGGTTTGCTTTAAAATTAAAACCAACAAGAGCATCAACACATCTATTAGCTTCCCTGTAGGCATGCTTGAGTTCCATGTGAGGAGGGATCCTCTACACTAAGTAATCTATAATCATCAACAATAGAGCTTAGACCAATGTGAGCATTAAATTCATTAGAAATGAGGGAGACCACAAATAAGGCATCAAGTTCCACAACAAAACTGGTTAACCCCAATAGAGGACCAAGAGCTAAATCATCTCTAATAGCCCAAAGTTCAGCTATAACACTAGTGGCTATACCTATGTGCCTCGAGAAGTCATAGATACAATGCCCAACATGACCCCCTATTACCCCACCACCTCTTGCCATATCAAGATTACCCTGCGAAAACCCATATGTATTTAGCTTCATCCAAAAAGCATAGGAGGAATCCACTTGACAATAGTAAGAATAAGACTACTATTTATCATGAGTGTGGAACTCGAAGGCTTATGAAAACAACTATTTACCATGAGTGAAGTATCCATCAAGCTTAACCCTTCACTAGACTTAAAAAGGATAACTTTCTAGGGCAACTGATGCTTATAATAAGGAAATTTTGCCATGCAATTAAACCTAGGCCAAACATCAAGGGAGTTATCAAAGGAAGCTAAACAAACTCTAAGAATACAAGTTTATTCCAAAACATATTGGAGAATCGACAATCTCTAAGGAGATGAATTATTGATTCCGATCTTGAACCACAATGGGGGCAAAGAGGAGACAAATTTAGGATTCTACAAGCCAAAACTTCTTTAACCAAAACACTGTTATGAGAACATAGCAAAAGAAAAAAAAATTTGTTGATTTTTTGGGTTAGTCCAAGACTTCCAAATCCATTGACCTCCCTTAACAGGGACTATCTAAGAATACAAGTTTATAAATAATCATGGAATGAAGGCTGCAAATAAAATTAAAATTATCGTTACCATTTTTTATTCATATTCCAGATAGGCACCAAAAAAGAGCTCTATAAATTAAAATAATGTGACAGAATGCTGTTAGGTATACCTGAATGCACACAATATGAGAGACTTCACTATAGTTTCAAACTTTCAATGTATACTCAGCATGGTGTGTCAGTAGAGCTTAATTGCATAACCAAATTAAGCCAGCAATAAGCAATATCAGTGTCATAGATGCATGCACCAACATTACTTGACCATCGAGTAATAAATTTGCATAAAAAGAGCATGTATCATGGAGCTAGCTAGATGTCCTGGTACTCCAACAAGACGAAAGAAATCAAATTCCAGTAACAAAAGTTGCAAAGATAAATCATATTTTAGTTACAGTTGTTCTGCAATGGAACTAGAAGCAAAGTTATTCCAATGAATAAAGCAAGAATAAATCACAATAGCATAGCAAATGATTTTGAATTATGTTACTCAAGCTTCAATTGTCAAACAATAACGAGAATTTACATTGTGAATATTTAAAAAAAAAAAAAAACAGGATACGGAGTTATGGACTAACTGCAATCTTAGAGCTCAACTAAAGCTATTACAAAACCAGCGAATTGAGATGACTCAAGTAATCCAAAAAGGTTATCCCCTTCTTATTTAGGAAGATCCAATTTTCCCTTGTATAGCGTCAACAGCTCAGAAGCTTCCTCCTTATGAGGCATAACAAACTTCTGCAAAAATGATTTTTCAGGATACTGAAAGAATGTACGCATCTTGCCATCATTCTTTACTAAACCTTTTGATAACAAAACTTGAAAAACCAAACCCCTAGGAATCAATCGCTTTTCCAAGCTCAAAGTGACAAGTTGCGGGCATTTGTTAATATAAGACGACTCCATACCCATCTTGTTGAGATAAAAATCCATTATCCTCATAATCTTATCCTCAGACACCGCCATACACCATGGATACTTTCCAAATGCCAATAAAATCTCATCCTCGGACCAACCCCATTTCTTATAAACATCTACCTTCTTTTCCCATGTCGATTTGCTCATTGACCGCATAACCAATACTGCCAGAGCAAAACTCAACCTTAAAGGATTGAATCCCATTTCCTTTACTTCCTCCACAACCTCTCTAAACCGACCTGGAAGGACATTGAATACTCTAGGCTGGGATTTAAGTAGAGTAATAATATTCGACTCAGGCACTCCGCTCTCTCTCAATATATTTACATTGGGTGCCACGCAAGTTTCAATATCACATTTAAGCATACCCGAAAATCGTTTTATAGTTTCAATGGTATTAGCCTCAGACTGAAGCACATTTGTCAAGAAATCGAAGGCAGGGATAATTTGTTTCTCTAAGCTTGTTTTAAAAAGATCAGGACGCACAGACAACAATTTTGCAAGGTCAGGACTTGAAAAACCTTTAGAGGAAAAGAATTCGATTTTGGGCAAAAGGGTTTTCTCAGGATTACATTTGAGAACTGATGGGAGTCTTTTAACGAGAATCGAGATCTGGGTTTGAGAGAACCCCTGGTTCTTCAAAAAGTTAACCACACTATCTGGTTTTTCTGGGGTTTCGAAATTAACATATCTGGAAGCTGATAGAGCAGCTTGTGGTGAGAACCCAAATGTATTTATGAAGTATGAGGCTGCAAATGGTTGTTGATTTGTAGTGCTAGAAATGTATTTCAAAGATAAAGATGGGTTTTGAAGAAAACCCAGTTTGTGAATTTGTGGTGGAGCTCTAATAGTAATAGTGTGTTTCCCACCATTTAGAATGGTTTTGCAGATAAAACTAAACATGGGTTTTGAAATTTAAGGAGTGAAAGAAGAAAAACGCACCTAATATTGTTGAGGCAATGTCTTGTGTGACTGTGAATTATCGAATTTTGAATTCTACCAGTAGCAGTGAGAACTGGGAAGTCATAAAACTAAAACCCTCGCGTCGAATTGCAGAGGGTTTAATGGATTTTCAACTCTGCAAAGGCGTAGGGGACTCGCAAACTGACGTCGTTTCTGTAATGACACTTAACTTAAGACCTCCTTATCTTCAATTTTTTTATGATTTTTAGAATATTTTCTCATTCAAAACGTGAAGGAATTTTATTTATTTATTTTTAAAATATGATAAATATTCATGGAATGAAGGGTAGATCGAGGTAAAATTATAGCTATCTAGTTATTTAATTTGAAAGATAACTTATACTTTATGATGATTATTCATTAATATCAATCCAAAACACCATTTAGTTTATTTTTTGTGCAAGCGTGATTCAATCTTATGTCCCTATTCAACTAGTTTGAGCAAATGAAAAGCATTCGAGTGGTGAGGAAGAAGGAGTTGAAGTGTGGTTTTTGTGATGGGATGCATGAGGAAAGGGGTTGTGAGGTTAAGGGGAGAATGAGAAAGTTGTGGAAAAAGAGTAAGTTGAAAGAGGACTACAAGGCGGAATTATAACTTCTACTTTGGAGGATCATATAAAAAATATGAAAAGCTCAAGGTATCTATATATTTTTGTTATTTTAGGTAAATATCAATGTGAAATTTCAATTTTTTGAAAGTTTGGGGACTCATATGTAATTCTACTCCTAGAGGACTAGGTGGTTGTTTTGAGAAAGAGTAGTGGTGGGACTGATAACGGTGATAAGGTAAGGAATGATCTCATGAGGTCAGTTTCAATTGGAGCAAACAGTAATGTGGGAACGAATAATGAAGGGAAAGGATGGGAAAGAAGAGGATTGGTTTTTGTGTGGGAATAGTAAGTTCAAGTGCGAGTGTTGGAAGCATCAATGTTAGAAGAAAAGGCTTGAAAGGAACAATAGCCTTGTTTTTACAAATTCTAATGCATAATGTTTTGCTATTTTTTTGTTTCAACATTACATGTATTTCTTGAGCTAAAGCGTAAACCAATTCCACAAAGCAATTCTTACATAAGATAGTTTAATGCAAGTTTATTTGATTTAGAAGAATAAAAGCCAGTGCTAGTGTTGGAAGCATCGATGTTAGAAGAAAAAGTATGAGAGAAACAATAGCCTTGTTTTTTTGCAAATTCTAATGCAAAGTAATTTCTGTCTTTTTGTTTCAACATACCTAAATTTCTTGGGGCAAAAGATAAGCAACTTCCACAAAGAAATTCAGCTTCCATAAGATTGTTTAATGCAAGTTTATTTTATATATGATCATTTGAATAAGCAAGAGAGATTTTGATTTTTCATATCTTCTTTTTTATTATTAAGTTTTTTAACGGTGGGAATAGAGATTTGTTATGCTTGGATAACGAAATTAACATTAGGTGAGTAAAATGATACTTTTTAAACAATGGATGAATATGCAAACATATGAGCAAAATATAATTAACTCTAAAAGTTTTTTACAAATTTTGTACTGTAAATGTTAAAATTTCACCACAAGTATGATTAATTTGATAAGACAACATAAGGAATGGAATAGTGACATAATATCCACCATTACGTTCTTAAAATATTAAAATCCTCATTGTGAAATGGAGAATGTGGAATATTAAAGGGACTAATAGTCCATTTTAACCTATGAGTACATGTTAGTTGTGGGCTTCTAAAAATTGTCTAAACTCATATTCGTAGACAAATAAAGTACTTATTAAGTAGTTCCACGAGATAACTTGATACTCCAAGCAAATATAAACAAGTCATCTAATACAAAAATATAACAGAAACTCAAAAAGTCATGTAAAATAGTTAGATTTTGTATTAGGTGACTTGGTTTTATTGGTTTAGAGTATAATGCTATATTACCTTCTACTTTTCAAACCACCTTCAAATTTTCTTGGTTGGGGAGTGGTTTGTCCGGGACCTTAGCAAGAAAAATACTGCAAATACATCTTGCAAATGAGGATGTAGATAATGTAACCTACTTCATTGGTTCATCCTCCATCCAGATTTGGATATGGCAAAAAGCTCTTTACAGCCAAATTTCAATCTTATTTTTGGGGAGAATGATGAAATAGAACTATAATTACTTAATAGTTCTATATTTATTTTATATGACGAACGAAAAATCCGAAAGTAATTCCAATCAATAGACTTTTTTTTTTTTTTTTTTCTTTTTTTTTTCTAAATCACAATAGACTTAAGTGTAATAAATATGTTCAATAAAATAAAAAAGTGCAATAAATATGTTTCATATATATATATAAAGTGTGAAACTGGGTGCTCTTTAGCCTCTCTCAATGTCCATGTCCATGTCGTACCATGAAGAGAAAGAGAGAGGTTGTGATCTTTGTGTTTCACTGTTTTGAGGTGGCGTGTGATTTTGTGTTGAGTGTGTTTCATGGGCTTGTCGTGATGAGGCTTTGGAGTCGTGGTGGTGAGGTTTGTCTTGCCAGTGGATTTCGGGTGAGGCGGTTTGGGAGTTCATAGTGGTTAGAAAAGGAAGGAAAAGCGAGAAAATAAATAAATAAATAAAAAGGGAGAGAATAGAAAGATAGAGAGGAGAGACAAATATAAAATAAAATGAACTAGTACCATCCAAAAATTGTCACATGAAAAAAAAAGGTCCAAATGAGTAGCCCACTCACCATGCCATTAGCCACGACCACGAGTGCCTAAAATTGATAGAAAATTAATTGAGGGATTAAATTGTATATTTCAAAATTTTGAGGGACCAAATCAAACTTTTAAAATTTGAAAAACTAAAATTGAACTTAACCCAAATTTGAGGGACAAAAGTATAATTTACTTAAACATAATATAAAAGTCTTTGATTTGTTTTTAATGTTGCAACATAAACTTTTAAAAACCCACATTTTTCAACATCATCATTTTATATTGTTTTTTAAAATCTAAAAAGAAGAGAGAGAAGAGACACATAATTTAAACACTATGCCACCTCATATAAAAATTGCCACCAAAAAAGTCTAAATGAACAGCCCATTCAATGTGTCGTTAGCCATGCGTGCATAAAATTGATGAAAAATTAAGAGAGTGAATATAAATTTCAAGGACCAAAAGTATAATTTACCTTAATATAAAATATATTTTTTGACCTTTTATTTACATTTTTTAATATTGCAACATAAACTTTTAAAAGCCCACATTTTTTCATCATTATTCTAATTTGTTTTTTAAAGTCTCAAATAATTATAACTACATTAAAACTTAATTATAACTTATTGTATTAAGAGCCTTATAATCCAGTGTCATTGCTTACTCTTCTTTATATGGAGAACCAGTGTTAAAGTCTTCATCCACATTGTTGTAACTATAAAATTAAAAATAAAAATAAAGCAAGAGGAGTTGCCATTAGGAGAATTTTTTGTTGTATTAAATATGCAACAAATGGTTTCAAACATGCCACTTCAATTTTCATACTTTAATTTTTGTACAAAAACCTTGTTTGTTTTGTCTTATTCGTTTCTATCAAAATGGTGGGTGTCGTGCTCTCCGTGTTTTTCCAAATAGTAACTACAAATAACTTATTTTAATATCATGATAAATTATCATTTGTTCCAAAATTTTAAACTAATAAAAATGATGAATTTAATTAATTAATCATTATTAAAAAAAAAAAAAAGTCTCGTTTAAAAAAACGATTGATGACGTGTTTATCTCACTCAAATCAACTGAAAATCATGTTACTGTATAGTTTTGTTTTGTATTTTGATTCCATTGTAGAATAAGAAATCGATTTTATTTGACACAATCATAAAAGCGTATAAGATTTAATTTGTCACAATAATAAAAAGCATTATCGCCTTATCGGAGAACCGACCAACGAGGATGACAATCAGTAAAATCTAAGGACCCAGCGTATTTCAAGCTGGGAAAAAAATCACCAAAAACTCTCACACGAAATCCACAAACAACTCGCCGACATTTGGGTTGATAGGATACAGTTGCTACAGTCCAAAACAGACCAATTGCAGCAAATCTTAAAAAGTGCCACTTGTGGTTGTGGCCAATACTTGTCCAAGTCAAACAATTTCACTTTCCACTTGATGACTGTCTAAACCAGTTCTCTCCCTCCCCGTTCACTCGGTCCATCGACCGGCTACATCCGGTCACTCCTTTCACCTGCTGTGCATAACAATTATGAATTTGTGGACTCCTTACCTACTGCACAACTAGTCTTTCCTACTTCGCTTCTGTACCACAATGCTGACGTGGAACAGATCTCAGCCGTCGATCACATAGAAAAAACTTCAAGATGAGATTCCCACGCTCTATTGAGGAGAGTGAGATCAATCACTGCCTAACACGGTTGAGAATATGGTTATGGTTCATTTAATGTCACGTGGTCACGCGCTATATGATTTGCTTGGGAAAAAAAAAAAAAACAAAGCAGCCAGAGCTTTTTGATGCATACGTGTCAGTTTGTGGTTGGTTGGCTCAAAAAGTGTCAAGTGTCTAGACTCTAGAGGTCTATGACCATTGTTCTCCATGCTTGCTTAGTTTATAGTTGGTGCATGTCCAAGATGTTGACAAAATTTTTTATTTAAGAAACTAAAAGGTTAAAACAAAAGTGCTATAGAATATATTTCTATCTATTGTATATTAATATATATAAGCATTTAGCACAAAACCAAAGGAAAAGAAAGTGGTATATCATGCTCATTAACATATGCTTGCTTACCAAACCAATCTTACTTCACTAGTTCTCTACTTCTCTTACTATATCACACATTTTTTAAATCTTTTTTCCTAATAGTTTCTAATACAATAGTAAAAGTAATTGATTTAGTGTTTATTAAAGCTTTGTTTTGGTCATTTGTTATTCAAAAATTTAGGCTTATTATATTCTTTAATTGTTGGTTACCATTGAAGTCGTTGGTCAAAATCAAACATATATGTAAAGTTGTTCAACCTAATCATGTAAAAACAAATAAAATCTTGGGTTGCAAGCCTAACCACATTCAAAAGTTACAATGTCGCATATTAAAAGAAGAAAAAAAAATCTAAACAATTATGTAACCCACTTATGTGTTAGAATGACCAAATCGATTTAAATAACAAATAATTGACGAGGAGATCGTTGCTATATTATTTTGCAAATAAATTTTATGTTCTTTTTAGAATTACCATGTTTGTTTAGAAATATGGTTACAATAAAAGCTCAAGACATGCACTTGAGAGTGTCATTAGATTTAAATGTTCCGATACTTGTAATAATTAAGATTTTATACAATAGGTTATCACCTACTCCATACTATAAATGTTACTAGTTTTTTATAGAAATAATTTTTTGAGAGCCAACTTCCTTTTATAAACTATAAATCATATTCTCTAGTGTTTGTTAATGCAAATTCTTTTAAGAAGTTTATTTAAGTCTGAATTATCAAATTCTTTTAAGAAGTAATTATTTATAGTCTGAATTATCAACGTAGTACCAACATCACTGTACTTATATCACATTAGCTATCAATATTGTATATATATATATATTGTTCACTAGGTTTCTTTTACAATCAAGTGCAAATTTAACAATTGTAATAAGATAGAAATTGTAATAATGTTACCTAATGAATACAATATGAAAACATTGTAAAAATAGAACTACTTCTATTTAAAATACATGTGTATTTTACAAAAGTGAATTTATTGACTATAATAGTAGTAGCTAGCGATACTAGGTTTGTAGTAAAAGATGCATGTTTAAGGAAAAGTTCAACACAGTCACGTGTTTGTTTTGAACTTTTTATTGCAACTGTATTATCTAAGAAAAAGCTTCACAAGTATTAGATTCATTAGCTTGAAAACATATTACAAAGCTCTTTTTAAATCTTAAATTAAGTATATATTTTCTTTCTCTTCACCTAACATCTTTATGACTACTTTAGATTTGTCTTCTGCTTTATACGTACTGGAATATAATCTTGTATATCTTTGATTTTTTTGAATGCTAGATTCTAACTTAATATAGTTATTGTCAACTTCCATTAAAAATAAAGGTTATTTATGGAGGAAAAAGGAAATGATATATACTCTGTTGTGATTTAAGATATTCTAAAGTGTTTATGGTAACTTCACCATAAAATTCCTAAAACCATATTTATCTATTTTGATAGGAGTGGACTATCATATTTTTTTTAGTATCTATTTAAATTACTAATAATGTGAAGAAAAAAAAATTAAATCCACTAATTTCAAAGTGCTAGTAGTATTTTTGAAGTGATATTTAACATTCATTTATGTTTACCATGAATGAACTATTAGAGGTGAACTGTACCATAATTTATATTCCCAAATTAAAGAATTTTATGATAAAACAAATACATATGAGTTAAAAGTAAGATTTTGTAATTGATTAGGATCCAAAGTTTGACGCAAAACCATCCAATAGATAGGATTCCCAATCATTTTAATCTTCTGTGTAAGGGTAACTAAAATAAAACTAAAACATTTTACCTAAGGAAAATCCTCCTTGCATGCCACATATCAACAATGAAAAGTACAATCCAAAACGGGACTAGCCGCAGATAATTTAAGTTTAGTAATACTACAACTATAACATTATTACAATATTTTCACAATAGTGACAAGTTATCATTAATTTTCATATGAACTCACAACTAATACTACTTTATTGTCTATCATTTACACTTTGTCACATCATTAACTTTTTTATTTAACTAATTCCATCATTACTAGTTTTTGTAATAACTCTCTCTCTCTCACCAAAAGGACAACCTTAGTCCTTAGTCAAAGTCATATCCCAAAACATATGTTAAAATTGAAGGGCATTCTCGTCATTCAACTCTTAAACAGTTAGTTACTCACACACTTAATCCCAAAAAAGAAAACTCTTATAGATTAATTAATGAACTAATCTAGTTAATCTAATCTTCCTTAACAAAACAAAAACAATAGACAAATGATGTTAGGTGAAACTGTAAAAGTGAAAGTAAAAACTCTCTAAGTTTGGCGCGTACATAAACCACCACACCCATTAAAATAAATAAAAAAGAGAACCCCTCTCTCTTTCTCTCCCTTCAGAGAAAGATCAAAAAGAAAGGCTTTGAAAAAAAAAAAGAAAAAAGAAAACTGAAAGAGAGTGAGTGAAAGAAAGAGAAAGTAGAGAGAGAAACACAAAAACCAAACCCAAACCCAAAAAACCAAAACAAAGACACAACAGTGTGAGAGAGTGTGTGTGTTTATGTGTGTGAAAACAGTGAGTGTGAGAGAAAGAGAGAGTGAAACCCAGAAATCCAAAACACTTTCTCTTTCTCTCTCTCTCTCATCTCCATTTGATCGGAGCTTCTCATTGCTTCGAAAGAGAGAAGAACATTCTACAACAATTTTTGGGATTACGTTACGGAAACAGTGATAAAAAGAATCAAACATCGGAGCCCGTACAATGGAGCGGTACGGTCGGCCCAGTGAAGGCCCACAGCCCGATCCGTCGCCGGAATGGACCGCTCCGGGACCCGATACCGGGCTCGAAGGTAAGCCTAGAAGAAGCATTGCATTTTTCAAATATTTTTTTTCATTCGTTTGTCGTTTTATTCGAAACCCCTCTGCGTTTTGGTTTTGATCTTTTTGGTGTTTTGTGGGAATGTATGTAGAGCCTATGTGGCAATTGGGAATGGGTGGTGAATCGTATCCGGAGCGACCCGACGAGGCCGATTGTATCTACTATTTGAGAACCGGGTTTTGTGGGTACGGAGCACGGTGTCGTTTCAATCATCCCCGTGACCGTGGCATGGTAATTTTAATTTAATTCATGAATAAAACAAGTGAATGAATTAATAAAGTTTATATTTTTTTATATTTTTGTTTGTTTGTTTGTTTGTGTGTGTTGAAGTTAGGGCTTAATTTGGGAAGTGTTTGGTTGTGTAATTGATGTGAAAGTTAATGAATTTGTGTGTAATTGATGTGAAAGTGATTGAATTTGTGAGTGGTTGAAGTTGGTTATGTAAGATCTAATGTGGGTTTGTTTTGATTTTGATTGATGTGTGTGTGTGTAATGGGGTCAGGTTATAGGAGCTGCGAGAGGCGGTGGAGGGGAGTACCCGGAGCGAGTGGGCCAGCCTGTGTGCCAGGTACTTTGTTTAATTTGGTTTTTTGATTGATTTTGAGAATTGGGTGTGACTCGAATGGTTGATGTTGGACAATGTACATTCGTTGAGTTTTGTTACGGTTTTGTGATGTGTTTGGTTTGATAGTTCATTGAATGCAAATTGAATTGACAATGCTGCTGGTACTTGATTTTTGCAGTATTATGTCAGGACAGGGTCATGTAAATTTGGTGCTTCCTGTAAATACCATCATCCACGGCAGGGTGGAGAATCTGTTACTCCTGTGTCACTAAATTATTATGGATATCCATTACGTCCTGTGAGTATTTTTCTTTACATTTATGTCTAATTTGTCAGATATTTTTGGGGTGGTCATATTGGAATATACTTTCTTGATGTGCACTTAAGGTTGATATAAACATGAACGTAATGGAACACAGGGTGAGAAAGAGTGCTCCTATTATGTAAAAACCGGGCAGTGTAAGTTTGGTGCGACATGTAAATTCCATCATCCACAAGGCTTCCAAGGTTCAGTTTCATCATTAGCACCGCCAGTTGCAGCTGTGCCAGCACCAGTTCCTGCGCCCACATATTATCAACCTGTGCAGTCTCCATCTGTTCCTTCATCACAACCGTATGGGCTAGTCGTTGCAAGGCCTTATGTTCAAAGCCCTTATGCTCCTGTGATTGTTTCACCAGGCATGGTTCCCTTTCCTGGTTGGGGTCCTTACCAGGTAGGTGAACCTTCCTTACTTTGCTAAGTTTTCAAACTATATGCATTTTATGGAAGCTGTTAATCACCTGGTGCAGGCGGGTATGAGCCCAGTACCCTCCCCTAGTACTCAGCCCACTGTTGGCTCAGGGCCGTTCTATGGGATAACACAACTGTCATCAACAGCATCCGCATATACTGGAACTTATCTGCCTCTACCATCTCCTGTTGGTCCTTCAAGCAGTAGCCAGAAGGAATCATTTCCTGAAAGACCTGGCCAACAGGAATGTCCGTATTACATGAGAACGGGGGAATGTAAATTTGGCTTCTCATGTAGATATCATCATCCACCCGAATTGATTGCACCAAAAACGAATGTCATGCTTAGCCCATATGGTCTTCCTCTGCGTCCTGTAAGCATCTTTTACAACCTCTTTGTATTGTGTTGCTTTATATTAGGGCATGGTGATTTGGTTTTACTTAAAACTGTGAAATAAAAAATTTCCTCAGAATCAGGCACTTTATTGCTTCTTGTTTTTTTTGAAAGAAATGACTAATTACATAATATTTTAGCATTAGTTATAGTTTATGTGAGGTTGTGAAGTTATTTTCCTACTGAAATGCCTCTAGCCAATCCTTTGTTTGTTTTTGTGGCAATACATTTTTGCTCATCTTGTTATCCCGGCAATATGAACCCTGTTCTTGTTTTGGCATTGCATTCTTGTGGCTTGACTATTGTAGCCCATCATGTTGGTCTTTCAAATTTTAGAAGAGTATGAATGATGGCCTATAAATGTCATGCACATGTTTGGGTTTGTGTACTCATTGTTGAGCGTATGTATTATATACCCTATGCAGCCTTAAACACTCAAGCCCTGGTTATAGCTATATACCTATATGATTTGCTGAGTCAGCCCTGAGCACTGAATACTCCGGGCCATGTCATCCTTCATCCTTGTGTGCCTATATGACTGGCTATAGTGTGGGCTGGGTCATTTGGTCCCTTATGATTCCTTTCCTGTTGCCATCACCTGTTTTGAGAAAGATTTTTAGTCATATTTTGGACATTCACTCTTCTTTAACTGTTAATACACAAAATTCATTGAAATGTTGGTCGTCCATGCCATCGGTTCCTAATGTGCTAGTCCTTGATTATCTAGAGCTAATGGTAGAATTGAAGCATCAATTTTACCTCGCATTTATGCATAAATGATCATGAACGTTGTGATAACAGTATGATGGTTTCATTTGATTGCTTTGTGTTTCCTTAACATTCTTGAATTTTTTACCGGTTTCATCTTGATCTGCTATTGTCCAAGTCAAATTCAGTTTTATCTCTTATTTATTTGTTTATTTAAACTTTCAAACCTATGGCTTTTTGTATGTCTTCCTTGAGATCCAGTTTTGATGGACTTGACTTTATGGTCGTTGAGAAATTTGTGGTTCATCCATAATCTGCCCAATCGCTATGCATGTCAATCATAGGCGCTATCTTGTAGACGTACCCTCAACATAAAGTATAATATGGATATCTTTTCTGTGAAAGTGTAGATCACTATCATGGATTGGGGTTGTAGCAACTTTGTTCTATATGTCTGCATGAGGTGTGTGGCAAAGTGATTATGCACAGGTGTTAGGATGCTTAGAACCGTTCTTTCATCCAGTCTTTTGCATTTCTCCCATATCAACCTAATGAATAGGGCTCATGCTCTTCCTTTTCTTCTTGACAACTAATGTCCTTTGCCTGTTTTTGTGTCATCATCCCAGTCATAGGAGTTTGTAGGGAGGGATTAATCGGGAAGGGGGATTTATATCATGGATACGCGCCCCCCCCCACCCCCTTTTTGTTGCTAAATACATCATGGATACCATTGATGGCTAGGGAAGATGGTTTATGTGAATTCAATCTTTTTTTACTTTACTACATCATGGTTATTGACATTATGTTTGGCAAGGCTATCATGTTAAGAAACCAAGTTAGATGCTACCTTGTGTTATTACCTTTGACTCTATAATGAATGGTGTGTCAAACATTATGAGTTGGAATGTGATTTTACTTGTTTGACACAACCATCAACCTGTTTACTTGTGTTGGGCCTGTTGGTTAATGCATGTGGTTGAAGAACATTCTAATTGTTTTTAAATTACTATACTTTTTTTTTTGATAGATAACATGGAAATTTTTATTAAATCAGAACTTCAAATTGTGCATAAAGCATGCACAATGAAGCAAGAACAGGTTACATCAACTTAAGCAGAGTAAGACAAACAGGAAATAAAATAAAAAACATTTGGACTACAGGTTACATCAACTGAAATTACTATACTATTAATATATTTTGGTTTTGTTTTTAGTTATCCTTGTTGTTTCCATCTTAAATTAGTAATGTCACTTTCTTCATTTTTTGATAATCTATGAAGCCAGGATATTTAAAATAACTTCTGTGATTTTAACGTGCACACACACACACACACACACAAATACGTATACTTCTCTTTTGTAGAGAAATTGAAAAATATGCATACTATTGGGCTGCTACTTTGGTTTCGGTTGTGCAAATTTCAGATATGTAGAATTAAACTTAGCACCCTAGTTTATATCATGATAAACTGATATCATCTTATTTTTCCTTGAGACTGAGACTGAAGGGTGTTAAAAATTTCTGTGATATTAAGGATTCTAACGTTATGAATGTTGATTTATCCAACTGAAAAAATAGGCTTACTGTATTACGAATCGAAAGAGTTGTGTGGGACAAGAAAATATCTGCAGCTTCTGAAGTGAAAGAGGTAGCATACTTCTTACTGTGGGAATTTATGACTGGGAAGAAGTTAAAAAACAATAGTAAAAGATCATGAAACAATCTAAGATATAATATTGACATTTGTTTCATCATCTTTCCTGCCAAAGCCTCTAACCCATTGGGTTGGCCATGTCATGATTTCTGTTCTTTTTGTTTAGGGTCATGGACTTGGCACCTCTCTAGTTAATACTTCAAGGAAGCTTCAGTACTCACTCTCATCTTGCCACATCAATATCTAATAAATATTATTGGACTAATGTCTAATGTCAACCATATAAAATTCGGCCTGATTAAATATGTTGAACTTGCATTTCTTTCAAAAACATGATTTGGGTTTAACATGTGATATCATTAAATCTAGATGATGTTTTGTTACACATGACCTACATAGTAGGAGCTATCAATGGTTGGTCTGGATTATCTTGTACTGCTGACTTTGGGGAGATAGCAGATAGGAGGTATACTTTATCTTTTGAAAGGTTTAATTGGAAAGGAGCAGTCTGTAGAGTTATGATTTCCAATTATAGACTCTCTTTTGGCAAATCAGTTCTATTCTTCTTGGACTTTCTAATATCACCTGACTTGTGTACTATAGTCCAAGATGACAGAAACTAAAATATTTTTTGGTGCCTTCAGCACATGGAAATATTTGCCTTTCTTGATTGTCCACATATGTACTCTTGCTAAAGCTGCTTCTTTCAGCTAGCCAGCTCTCTTTCCACTGTGAAGGTTCCCTTGATCTACAATAGTCTAAAGAGGACAAAAGTAAAGATCTTTTGGTGTCTAACATGCATGAAAATATATAGTTTTTATTTTATTTTATTTAATATATCAAGTCATTTTCAAATGGCAGCTCATGCACATCATTTTCGCAGTCTATTGAGATTTGTAAGATGTGTAACAAAGTTTTTGTCATATCCCCATGAAAATGCATTATGACTGAGGATCTTTAGTGTTTAAATTACTGATCAAGTATGATTTAAATGCATATGCTACGCATCTGGTTATGAAGTTGGCCTCTTTATCAGTTATGCATGCATGCTATCTACTTAAGTAGTAGCATGGACTCCTATACAGTGTGTTAGTCTAACTGTGTGTCTACACTTACTCCAGTTTATGTTTGACTTATTTACCAAGTATCAACTAGAATCCTTGTCCTGTATGTGTTTTAAGAAAGGGGGTGTGGGGTTCATGTATATGGGTTATGCAGTAAGAGACAGGCCCTTCCCATTCCTTCACTCTATCCTAGTCAAGGAGGGATTTGATCTTAGGTCTCTAGTATGATGCGTAAAGACTCTTGCTAGTTGAATAATTTGACACTTCCAAATTTGTGCATTAAAAAAAAAAACATGTACTTCCTTTTTAACCTTCTAGGGTTTAGTTCATTTTTAATGCTGTCATTGGTTGTTTCTTTGTCAACTTTTCCTCATGCTTTATATTCTTTCTCCATACCTCTGTATTGATTGTAGTTGTCAAATGTTTTCTCTTCAGCCCTGTTTGTTTGTACTTCTTCCCTTCACAGGCCATCAAGAGTTTAATAGTGATTTGTCAACCAAAAATTTTACTGTTGCAGTTTTATATGTTCTATGCTTTTAATGTGGTATGTGCTTAATTGTATTTTGAGTGGCTTATTGGTTGGTTGCCCTGATGTTGTTATGTGATAATCAGGGTGCACCACCTTGCACTCATTATACACAACGTGGAGTGTGCAAGTTTGGGCCTGCATGCAAATTTGATCACCCAATGGGGACATTGAGCTACAGTCCATCTGCATCATCCCTTGCTGATATGCCAGTCGCACCTTACCCCGTGGGATCTTCAATTGGTATGCTTGCCCCATCATCTTCATCTTCAGAGTTGCGGCCCGAACTTATTTCAGGATCCAGCAAGGACTCTGTTTCATCTAGAATGCCTTCGTCAATGAGCACATCTAGTGGATCAGTTGGTTCAACTTTTTCAAAGAGTGGACCTACTACTCATTCAACTGTACAACAGTCTGCTTCAGGTTCTGGCCCTTCAACTGGCAGCAACAATAGCAGCACAGAGCCTCGTACTTCAAACTAAGCAGCTTCAAGTCATTCCTTTTCTTTTTTCTTTTTTTTATCCCCACTCCTTTTTATCAAATTTCATGAGCCAAAACATCATTTTTTTTTGTGGAAATCCTCAAAAAGAGGTTTCATTTCTCAGTTACCAATGTCCCACGGTTCAGGTCTAGCACACAGCAACTTTAATCCTCTCTATGTTCATATAGTCTTTATATGGCCACTTCCTACATCTTGAATAAACCATGGCCAACCTTCAAAAGTTTAGCATACCCAATATAGCATTCCACCTTGCTTCCAAATAACCACAAAAGAATCCGCAATTCCATTAGGCAAATATGTGTTCCATTGCTCCAATTTTTTTGGAGTTTGTTGTGTTTATTTCATAATCTTTTTCGAAATGAAAAAGGTCTGTCCCACAGTGTTGTTCTCCGGTTTACATAGACCGTGTGTCCATCAATGTCTCTCTTTTTTGTACTTCAATGTTGGGAACAAGCTTCCAATTCGACTTAGAAAGGAATTTGAAGGTCTTGTTGTTCCCTCACTTTTTGTCTAGGGTTTATCGTGAAAAAGAGAATTAGTCAAGAGACTCCCAAGGAAGCATACCTTATATGGAATCAGATACAAAATCATGTTGTGACAATTAAAATGCTTGACTTGGTTCTTGATAAGTTTATTGTGCAATACAAATATATGAAGAAACATTCTCGAATGTGTAATAATTGTTCCCCCATATTTCTCCATTTATAAATGAGATTATCCTTATTGCTTACTGTCAGCTTTGCTAATATATGCCTAACCTCAAGTGCCCTATCTCTCTCTCTCTCTCACACACTGAAGAAAAGATAATGGTCTTTTATTTTTTTCTTTGCTGCGTGAAGATAGTGGTCTAGAAAACTAAGTGGTATTACATGTAACATTCCTCTCACATGAAGTGGGTCCCACTTGTGGGGGTACACTCCTATGTGAGAAAGGTATTACATGTAACCATTATATGTAATCTTTTATTTTTCTAGAATTCCGAACATGTGGCATGTACAAAAAAATCAGGTAAATCCAAGCCTGAAGATTGACTTGAATGAATTTGCACGAAAATTCTTGTCTAGCACATCAAGTAGAAAAAGAAAGTTAATGATTACGAAATGTTTGATATAAATGAGATCATGAAGATAAAGGTCATATTGTCGGTGTCATGGTCTGGGGTGAAATGGTTGGATGCATGATTTTTTTTTTGATAAGTTGGATGCATGATTGTTATAAACTTGGAGTAAGTTCTCATAATTAAGTGTATGATTCAGTTTCCCTTTATTAGTTAATTTTCCATTTTTTAGTGGTTCTTTTAACTTTCGGTTTTTAATGCTTCTTTTAATCTGTTTTAGAACGCTGGTTATTACCTATCACAACTTCTGTGACCATCATTTGTAATCATACCTGCAGACCACAAAGACCACAGGAAATCAGCAATAGATTACATATGTATCTCAAACATATTATTATGTTTATTCGTGCCTATAAAAATAAAGAATAAGATAGAGCATGTTTGACTTCTGGACCAATACTTTGGACCGGAAATTCTTAGGTCAAGCAACAGGACCATTTCGTCAAAGATATCAAAAATTATAATATTTATGTGTATTTTGATAAAATATTATGTGTGTTTTAATAAAATGTTTGTCTCGAGTGTTGTAAAATGTGTGTTGTTTTATAGTAAAGTTAACTTTATCAGAAATATTACTAATTTTATTCGAATTCACACTTTTTATTTTTACAACAATAAACACAAATTTATCAATACGGACATAATATTTACCACAAAACACACAAATTTTATCAAAATCAATACCGGTTTGTGGCGGGACCTAAGTGTTTCCCTACTTTGGACACTGATTCTTAATTTTTAATATTCAAATTTAATCATATTTAGTCAATTAAATTGGCTAATGGGTATAACTGATTTCGAGTAAAAATTTGAGTACGTCCCTTTCTTGGAGCGCTACTAGCTAAGCGCGTGGAATGATCCTATCATGATAAATTTTGGCACCTACTTCTCAGTACGTACACATCCAGTAATAGTGCTTGTACCCTTATAACCTTTTGTTCCTAAAGTAGCTAGGGTGTGAATGTGATCCTCCTAATCTTGAAATGGGTGAGTTGAAAATTGAAAATCAAAGCCTAATACAACCCTTGCATCCTTAACATATTCATCCACCAATTTTGACAAATTGAACTTTTGGTCTCAATAGGTCAGCACTATTGGAATATAACCTATCACCAACTCAAGAGTCATTATCAAGGCTGACTGTAAACTGTTCAAGCACTGCAATGGACTTGTTAGCTATTGTGGAAGAGCTTCCCTCCAAGTGTACTGGAGCACTAGTGTTCTAGGACACGAACATGACTAAATCCAATGCACTGAAACACTGAACGAAATGCAAAGGTTCCAGGACACGGACATGACCAAATCCAATGTACTGAAATACTAAACGAAATACAAAGGTGACACGTGCCCCATTTGAAACACGTGCCATGTCGTGTTGTGTCCGTGTTTTGTCCGGTGAACAAAAGCAGCCACTTCCTTAGCTATTAGCCTGTTGATTTATCCGTCATGCATTGCAGATATAGTTGCATGCATTATTAGAGAGGTTAGGGTTGTAGGGCTATGTTATATATATATGTTATAATGAGCAAGATAGACTATGTTAAAATAGATATCATGATTGGTGACTTAAACAAAGCAAATAAAGATTTCCAAACAACTTTCATTCAATCTTTTGTAGAACCAAAATGGACATTAATTCCAGATCTCTCTCTCTTTCTTGCTCAAAGTATAGAAGTTTTTAGTGTAATTACAATGGAAGAAAGAGTTGCAAGAAACACCAAAAAAAAGAAGAAAAAAGGTGCACTTAATTAGAATGACTAATATTATAACAAACCAAAACTCAGAAAAGTGAATAGCCCAAGTCAACTACATCACCATAAGGAGAAACTGATGGAGAGCAAGTGGTTGAAGAAGCAGCCTGATGAGACATTAGACCATAACTTGGATTGTCAATGATTGGATACAAAGCTCCCATGCATCCATCTTCCACCATCAATGGGTTGTTAATCATGGCTGAAAGTTCACTGGAATTAGACCCCCATGATTGCTGAACATCCCAAGAACCATGATTGAGTTCATCAAGGCAAGGAAAATGATCTCCAGGGTAATAATTATTGGAGGCTGTTGCAACAGCTGGCAGCACATTCACAAAGTCCAAAGGAAGCATATTGCTGTCACAATGTGATTGAATTTCAATGGAATTTGTGTTCACTGAGTCATTTGAAGTAGTGAAATTGCTATATTGGGAATTTGTAGAGGAGGGATTTGAAGGAGGTCTCAAACAATTGTCAGGAACTATGCATCCCAAGTAGCCTGAGTTATTAGACTCATTAGAAAAGAAGAAACTTTCATCATCTGCTACTTCTACTACCCCATATGAACTTTCTTCACACGTGTTGTTATTCAATTGGGTGGAGTTAGGCTTAGGTGGAGTAGTACTATTGGTGTGAGTAGTAGTGGTACTAGTCGTGAGAAACTGTGAAGTTGGTACTATGACCGGTTGAACATCAAATGGGGTCAGAAGAGAGTGGAAGGTGGTATTGTCAGAGTATATGAAGTTGGTTCTTGCTTGTGTGCCTTTCATGGACAAGGCAGCTCTGTCATAAGCAAGTGCTGCTTCCTGAGCAGTGTCAAAAGTGCCAAGCCAGTGTCTTTCTTTAGTTGTGGGGTCTCTGATTTCAGCTGCATATCTACCCCAAGGCCTCCTTCTAACACCAAGAAACCTTCCTGGCTCAGCTTGCTTCCTTCTGCCTCTTCTTTCACCAGGTTGTGTTGGGGATGTGTTAGTGTTACGTTGGATTAGAGCAAAACCATTTTGAACCTGGCTAGGCTCATTTCCTTTGAAGGGTTTATCCAAGGTTTTGGAGGTGGACATTATTGCTAGAATGAAGTGAAAATAATGTTGGAAGAGAATGAATGATAGGAGAAGTGTGTGAGTGAAAGGTTTTTGTTTGTGAATGGAAGTGTGGGGAGGTCTTTTAAAGACTCATCTTGACCATGGAGAGAAGGAAAAGGACACTGAGGGATGTCATTCTATAGAAGACCATTCTTCTTTTTCCACGTACTTATTTTAAAAATCTTGCTTTTTTTTTTTTTCTTCCCTTTTTTATTGAATCTCATAAATTCTTTTGTCTTATATTTAAATAAGCTAATAATGAGAGAAAATAAAGATTCCATTTAGTTGTCAAAAACTCAAAATTCAGGTCTTCTAACACTGCATGCCCTTCTTATTCTTATTTTATTTTTTGCTTGCAAAAGTCGCTTTCTTCCAAGTATAAATAAGAGCCTAACATATATCTTTCCTGTCTTTTAATAATGCATAACTATAGTCTGAAAATTTCTACTGATTTTGGAAACTTGCAGTAATCAGACCCAACTAAATTTCACTTGATGTTGATATTGTTGATTACAAAACTTAGGTGTATTTCATTAGGTATTGTACTTTAGGTTTTTCAATTAAATCAATCATGTAGCTGTAAAGACTAATGTGTCACATAGTTGAATTTAATAATCATCCTTGGGGAAAATGATAACATATTTTATATTGCAATGGTGGGTACAATCACATGATTGAATTTAATTGAGGAACCTATGATATAACACATAATAAACTGTCCTTATTTACTGTTAGTAATAATGAGATATATATACATTATGTCAATGTCAATGCAAGCTTTGTCAAGAACCGATAAAATTGAATCTTGCAAAACCAGCTACTTGTTAATATATATCTACCTAGATTTTGACCAAGTAAAGATTAAATTTATTTACCTTTGATGTAATGTAACTAAAAAAAATCCATATATCAAATATACCCATGTAGGCTGACCTTGATAATTCCCTCCCATGATAATTAGAAATTTAGAACCATAATTGAATGGTTGGTACAAATGAAATCCATGAATAGAAGAACTAATCCTAAAGATAATTACCAGAAAAGGAAAACCGCGGCATGGTTTTTCACTTTTTTGTCAGCATACTCCTAGAGAGTCAAATATTTGAATTGGAAGCTACTATATTAGAATGACAGTCATATATATGCACATGTGAATCCGCATTTTATGCAAAATAAATCAATCAAATTTCTTGGATGTTCTTGTCTGCTTTATAATTTTCAAAGGAGCAGTTAAGATCATTTCTCTAACTAAACAGAAATTACCAATAGGCTCCCCTGTCCTGCATCATGGCAACAACCCCACTTCAGAGTACAAAAACAAAAGTTTCCCTGCCTAAGGGCCCATAAGTCAAAGTCCAGCTTTGTTGTTTGTCACTTCATGTGCCTCATAATCACATTCACATATGGATTTTAAGATTACTGTTCTTATTATGCAAAATCCAGGTTTACCTTCTCCATGTGTGCTCAAACTTTGTTGCATTGATGTTCAAGCCAGTTCATCAAGAGGCTCAAAATCAGTACAATAATTGTACCTTTTGTATGCTATCAAATATCAGTATAATTTCCAACAATAGGTTAGGAACAAAAAATTTCACAACATCTTAGTTGGAATATTGTGATTGATACTAATAAACATGGTGTCAGTGGTGGAGTTATAAACGTGATATTACTTGAATCACAAGTAATTATATCAGCAAGTATGGAAAAGATTGTGAAAAAAATAGTGTCCATGCTGCTCAATTTCTAAAACTTCTACAAGTAGCCATTCCAATTAGAAATTTACACATTATTAAGTGTTAAACTGGGGAAAAAATGTTAAAGAAAAGGACTAATTGTTGGAAAGAGAACAATGACTAATTGTGACATTTCATACTTATTATCAGCTCTGCGCAAAAATTCTTTTTAGAAAGTTCAATTAAATTCACCAAATTTGATTATGAGAGACAAAGGTCATTGTCTCTTATCCCCAAAAGTAATAACAAAAGGCTATAGTCAAAAGGGTAATCAAAAGCTTAAAGAACACTTGGAAAGCAAGGTGGATTAAACTGCCCAAACAAAAGCTATAAGTGGGACACTAATCCAATTTATTAGCAGTTCCAACAACAAAAGTATGATTTCATTCCCTTTGATTGACCTTCACATGCTCAAATGGCATTGGGAATAACATAAACCAATCATAATCTAACAGGTGAACCTCTTTTTCTTGTTTTTAGCATCTCCCAAATCTACAATGCTTGGTCACTGCTTATTATTATGGCCTATTCTAATTGTGCAATGGAGCTAATGAAACTAAAAATAATGAAGAAATTTGTAACAAAAAGGAGAGAGAGAGAGAGAGAGATGACAAGGATTATAAAATTTTAATTTGAATTTTACATTTCTTTTAAGAATGTCTTGGCCTTAGAATCTGTGACCCTTGACTCCTCCACTAAAGATTTTTAAGAAACAAGTAGACATAGATAAGATTAAGAAGGATGCGCTCTGTTTGGTACTATTTGTTTGTATCATAATGCTTTCATGTGTAATGAAACTTATAAAAATGAAGAAAAGTAAAAAAATAAAACCAACCCCACATTGTACTTTAGAAAATCATAGGAAAATATTATGCTTTTCTATATTTTGATAGACCGAAAGGAACTTAAATGGATATAGTGATATACCAAAAGCCCACAGAAGACCCGGAAAAAGATTGTCCACTTTGAGACTACCAGGCAATGAATTACTGAAGTAGAATATATGCCTTTCTTTGTGTAGAAGGTTTTTGTTTTGAACTGCCATATGAAGAAAAGAAAGGTTGGTCTACTAATCTAAAAAGGAGTCAACTAGTTCCAATGGAGTACAGTTCGCATACTTAGATTTCCCCACAGTGGAGGTTTTATTTTAAGAGTGGCCAAAAGTATTCAATAAGTGAGTAATCCAACAATTTTTTGAGGATTGTTTAGTTATCATAAAGTGCACAATAAAAATTGTATCAATAATAGACCCATGTGAATTTTATGTTGCACCAATCATAACTTACAATATCACTATGATTTTTTGTTAGTTCAATTATTGAAGATTTTTGTCAACGAATAAAGGATTTGTGTTTGAATTCCATTTACACCAAAAATAAAGTTCATTGATGTCTTAACCTGATGGTAGAAAACAAACATTATAAAGTGGGGTAAAACTTAAATACATTTCCTTAGGTTAGGGACATTAGGTTTCCCAATTAAATTCAAACACATGGTTGCATTAACCAATCAAACACAAACAATGTTATCTTTTCCAAAAATATTTATATTCTATGTATTTGAATTCAACTAGGAACCTAATCTAGTTGACCTAAAAAACTGTACCTAAGTTTTATCCTATAAAGTGTATGTCATAAGTTTCAAATTCTATGATATAAATAAATAATTTATCATCTCAACAAGTTGTGAAAAAAAAATAATAATAATACGATTATTCAAAAGGAATAAAATGTTAAAACTATTACGAATTTTATTATAAAAAAAAAATTATAAACTGATGAGTTAATGAATATGATTGATGTCATATTAGCATAATAAATAAATTTCTTAATTAATTTTGTGTTAAAAAATTCACACATCAAATTTATAAGACCTATCTAATTAAATTTATACTATCTTATCCTTATTCTCAAAAATATTAGGCGAGGCAGGGGGCCCCTGTCTCTCTCACTCTCTGTGTTTTCTTTGACTCGCAGAATTATTTAGGTCAGATGGGAATTTTGCACATTCTTCAAAACAGGCACACACTTTCTTCAAGTGTTAAAGGGTCACCCGGGATTTAGGGAAAAAGATTAGCATGTCTTTCTTAGGACTTTGGACTTTGACGAGAGAGAGAGAGACATTGAGATCAGTGGGGTTTAATTATTAATGTAAGAAACTTTTTTTTGCAAACTTTGATTCTATTTGAAATTGACACACGTTAGTTTTAGTTTTTGAGCCTTTTGTGGTTTGGCTCCTTTCTAGTCAAAAGTGACAAACAACACACACTCGTGTCTCCTACTATATGAGCAATCATAATGCAACCATATAAGCTGGGTGTTTTTTATTTTCTTTATTCCTAACTATTTTAGTGCTAATTATATATGGTGCAATTTTGTTCTGGTCAAGGAACATTGTGTTCCTCCTTAGGGTGAGTGGCATCATGTTATGGTTGTCAATTTGTCATAAGAATTCAATGTGGCAGACATATGAGCCAAAGTTTTTTATAAATTAATTTCTTGTTGTGTGCTAAATTGGCCTTTGAGAATACGTAGAAATGTTCCCTGGCCTTTGGAACAATGCAAGAGGAATTGAATTTGACTATACTACATAACTTCGTACATCATATATATCAGTGAAATCTTTGGACATTCATGTTCTTAATTAGTAGTTCAAACTTCCCATCCTTCAATGAATATATAAATTTATAAATGAAGTGAGAGTGATACAATATTGGGGGTATGGATTTGAGTTTTTTAAATTACAATAAGGTACAAGTAACATAACGATAACTAATAACATTATATATCAACTAGTGTCTTTGAATAAATAAAAAGCACTATCTTCTACTGATTAAAGAAAAATAAAACGCACTATCTTATACAAATTTTTAAACAATGATAATATATCCTCTCTTTACGAAATTCATGTATAGTTTAGGAACGAAAACAATATTTTGACGTAATTTATATAGATACAAAAATGGTGATAATTCAATATATACTGAACATACACAAATTGTGTCCATATTTAACAACTCTACAATATAATTACCTTAAGAATTCTAAAGAATCCTAATCTCAACTACCAATTTGACTACTACAAAAGATAACACTCTTTAAAAAAAAAAAAAAACATATTTAGAGACAAAGACAAAACTTAGTTACAATCATTTAACTGTAATTAGAGAAAGATAACTCTTTTACTTTGCATTAGCTAATGTAATTATGTAAACACAAGATTGTATTAAATTTGGAAAAAAACTTTAAGTTTTTTTACCCTACACAGAAACACAATCCGGATTACAAGCCGACCATTTTGAGTCAAACCAATGGGACATGGACAGGTAACCTTTCAAAGGTCCCACAAACCAACCTAGTATTGACTACTATGAGGCATGGTAGACGGGACACGTGGACACTGCTCCCACTCAATCAAACTTACATCATAGGGTCCCATTCATTAACGTGTCGATCTATGGGTATTGTTGGTACTGTGGTACACACTTTCTTAGCTCATAGTCTTTGTACTAGAAGAATGAACGTAGTATTTACTTTAACTTATTTAGTTACTGGTGTTTTTTTTTTTTTTTTTTATTGTAGTTCACTGGTTTTTTTCATGTACGGGCTACGTGTCAACCATGTGAACGTGAATCGCGGAGCACCGTAAAATTACGGTACGAGGTTGGATGGAGGGTGAGGATTGGTTTGGATTGGAGAATGTAGGACGGGGATTGTTACAAAACAGTGAAAGCGAATCTAGAAGACAGGGGTAGTCAAAGATTCATCACGGATGTGTTTTGATTAAGATTGGACGGCTAAGAGAGAGAGGGACCCCCATGTCCTTCATTTGGGGCACGGACCACGAGATCTGCTCTCTAATTCAAGTACAAGTACAACCTTGCAAGCCTCAACTATAGATATGCAGCAGACATGTGTTTGGTAAGAGAAGAATGAATTCCACATCACAATCGGTCGAAGTGATTGGTTGTAATTGATGAAAAATTTCAGATAAAAACAAGCAATACAAGCGGTAAATCTCGATGATAATAATAATAATCTACCACTCACAACTTGTCATCTCAATTGATTGTAATTTTGTATATGTTGATAGATGGATTGATGAATTGATGATATATCAATAAGTACACGACTCATTCGGAGTTAGAGCGAATATTGATATAAACTTTTCTATAGTTTGGTGAAGTATTTTTCATAGCATGGGATATTGGACTTAGTAGTACATGTAAAATTTCAAACTTACTTGATTACCACGATTAAGGTCTAAGAGCATGTTCATCATAAGATTGGAGGACGTGTATTTTGGAATAGCATGAATTTAGGGACATGATTGTTATCCTCATGAACTTAGCTCGCATATTCTGAGAATTGTGTTCCTTTGAATAGAAGGTCTTCTCTGATTTAAGAGGTTGTCTAACCCTTAATATCGTACCATCTAAATGAACTCGTTTAATGCCCAGTCATGGGGTAAGCCCCACAAGCCCAAGGGCTAGGGCAACCCCCCCATGGGGGCAATAAGTGAAGAAAAAAAAAAAGTAGACATTAAAAAAATAATATATAATTATTAGTATACAACTATACATAAAAGGAATATATATTAGTCTACATATAAAAAAAATTATTAGTATATATATTTTTTTTTTTGGGAGTGTTGTGCTTTTAATAAGATATATGTGAGGCATATGTGATGTGTTTCAGTATTTGTGTGAATGAGGCTGATCTCCATTGTGTGATTTATTGATTTGTTTGAAAATTTTGTTTACACGTGTATGTGGTCATTGGCCATGTGTTTTTGTTTGTAGAGACAGGTTTGTAGGGGCAAATCATTGTTTTGTGTTGCCGTGTAATATGTTCCAGTGTTTATCTAATGATTTTTTTATGACTTTTATTATTAGTATTAATTTTGTTGTCCTTTATAAGACCGTGATTTTTTTTTTTTTTTTCTATTAACATTAAGAAATTTTTTAGTTAAAAAACTATTAGATATATAATTACTATAACCGAGATTACATTTTGTTTTAATTGTTTTTTTCAATGTAATTCAAGCTAAAAACATAATGCAACATTTATTTTGCATAAAAATTTTTTTGGGACTTTTATGATGTTTTTTAATATTTAATAATAAATGGGCAACTAAAATTGTGACGGGCTTGGGCAATCCAAACCCCGGGACCGGCCCTGCGTTTAACTATCGTGGCTCATTAGACTAGGACAGTGAATGAGTCCATCCTATTGATACATAGTTTGTTATCTTCCTTATCAATTTGATTCATTTGGATGCACTTATTTTTATTAATTTAATTATTTATGTTATGTAGTGTATACATTAATTATACTTAAAAGAAAAGTGAAGTTTAAGAAAGAAGATTAACAGATTTGGATTCTATATGGAGCAGAATATATAGCGAATAAAAACACTTTTTATTATGAATATTGAAATAACAAGGATACTGTTACTACACAAGGACAGAAGTACCGAAGTACCTCACCAAAAGTGCTATAATATAGACATGGCAATGCCTTGCTCAGTCATTAAACCACTAGGCTTTTATAGTGTACAAAATACCACTCATGAACTTACCTGCCTCACTTATTGGACAGCTAAGCAAACACAATTATGAGTGATACTCTCTAGCCTCATTCACTAGGGTGCACTCAATTCTTCCTACACCACACTAAATGTCCCAAATAAGTCGGCAAATAGTTGATAATATTGATATTAGTCCGATTGAGATCGCACGGTATTACATGGTTCACGAAACATTTAACTTAACTCACACTTTTTTTTTTTTTTTTTAGTGATAAAACGAATCATAAAATGTACTTCAAAACGTGTAAGTTGCGACGACTTCTCAGGACAGTGGATTCCTTTGGAGCCACTCCAAAGCCATTAGACATAGTGGTTATTCGATGTATGTGAGACGGGAAGACTGCATGTGCTCAAGACAAAACTTTAAATACCAATGTTCTTATTTTTTATTTTATAAAGAAAATATTTGAAAAAAGAGAACCTGAACCTTAAAAAATAAAGAAAAAGAAAAAATGTAAATTACACTCCACTTCTTTGGGGTTTGACAAAATGACAATAACCCCTAAAAGTGAATTGAAAAATCAATCTCACCAATTAGGTTTGAAATATAACTGTCATTTGTCATTATGTTACTAACTTTATCATAATATTCTATTTAAAAAAATATTTTAAAACAGTTGACCCATATAACTTTAATGATCTTTACGGTTGACTAATGAAATATTCTTTAGTCATCTTTTCTTCAAAAAAAAAAAAATCTTTTAAGATGGAAAAGATAAAAATGAATAAAACAGTATAAAAAACCCATTCACTTTAATTATGGTTAAAAATAAAATTCAATTCACCTTATGCCACTTATGTTTCTCTTTTTCTTTTTTTAATTTTTAAGATATTCTTCCCATTTTGGTTATAATTTATTGAAGATTTTTTTTTTTTGAATGGTTGTGAATCATATTATGGACAATTTTCACTTTTCCCTTAAGTATATGACAGTTGTAAAGTCCCTCATTTAATTTAAAACGTAACAAATGTCTACTCAATTAGCACTTTTTGTCAAATTAACTGAAAATTCAAATTTGTGTTAACAATTACGTCTAACCGACACATGAATATCCTTAATACCTTCGAATAAGGATACATCACATGCACAAAGAAAAATAAATTTTTATAGAAAATTATGTCTCGCCCACACATTGATATCCTTAATACCCTACAATAACAAACACATTGCCTATATAATTAAGTGCATCATTATGCATATGATGCATTTGTTCCTGGAGAGATATTAGGTCATCACCGTTCATATAATGTGTTTATTATTTAAGGATATTAAGGTTATTAATGTGTGGATCCAGACATCCGGACACTTTATTTTTTAAGTGAATTTTCTATAGTTACATTTTAAACCAAGAGGACATTGCAACTACTCCATACTTAAGAGGGAAAGTGGGATAAACTTTTTGTTTAGTGGGATATTTGATGTTTTATTAATTTTTATATTAGTAATTAATCAAATAATCTATTTTAATGTTTATAATAGAGAGAGGGGACATATGGGTTGGCTCGAACGGTAAAACTCGTGCCAATCGGTCACGTGTCTAAAAACAACGATCCATTTAAATCAGGATAATGTTGACCCAAGTAACATTATAATAGAGAGAGGGGACATATGGGTTGGCTCGAACGGTAAAACTCGTGCCAATCGGTCACGTGTCTAAAAACAACGATCCATTTAAATCAGGATAATGTTGACCCAAGTCCGATTATGAGCCCTACCTGATTGGGTTGAACTTGAACCCGACCCATCACCTGTTGCCAAGTCTAGACTCTAGATATAGCAATTTTTGCTAATAGCTGAAACTTTTGTTTAAGTCAATTTATTTTTATTGACTTAAAAGCTTTACCAATTCTTATTAAAACTTTTAGAGAGATTGTCTACATATGCATTATAGAAATAGCTTATTATTTATCCGATCAGATGGGTTCATGCGAAAACCTAATATCGTGGCAGTTGTTTAAATCCATCAGATTCATTGATTTAATACTACTGAAAAGAATTTGAAGCTTTGGATGTACGTAATTCACAGACATAATATCATTATTTCATAATTGTACACTAAACTTTCAATTTTATTTGATTTATTTTATTAAAAAAATGGTCTTACTGAAACAATACAAACCTCAAACAGGACGCTAATTAGATTGCAGTTGTAAGTGCGTTCAAGCAACTTCATCATGTAAAACTACAATACTCCACTAATGGTGCTTGATTGTCCATCCTGTATCTGCCTTTGCTTCTGTTACTGCATTGCAGAGAACTGACATAATGATCATCAGCTTCATAAATCTTGCTTTCTGATTAACTTTAAGCACTTGAAAATGTAGCACCATGTCATGCAGAAATGCTAACTCATCTGCATGACACTTCTGTTTTTCTAGCTACTCTGGCATACTTTCAACTGCAACATCCTTCTCATCGTAAAATTGGTAGTGTACAGCATCATCCACCTCTTGTCTAGCACAGCACATCGGTTTCACAACTGCCACGGATTAAAAATGCCAATCTGGTGAGTTTGCCTTTTTTATTTCACTGCTCATATTTGTAGCCAGAAAAACCAGTTCCTTTAATTCCGGTGTTTCTACAGATGTCCAAGGTGAAGGTTCTTCGCCTTGGCCAAGATTAACTAATCATAGAGCCATCACTTTCAATAATTCCTAAATTGTAACAAGTAATGGCCAGGAAATAAACATGTTGTTGATCTAATTCTTGTCACTTTTTGGATGACAATAACTTTTGAGTCAAAGAAGTTACCTGGGCTATACCTGCCATTACCAACATTCAATAGCAGCAATGAAACACAGGTGAGCTACTTCCATTGAGGCCATTTGATTGAATCGACTGATTCCTTCTTCACATTTGATGGACCCAAAATTTTGGCAGAATTGTGCCACACCATCTCCATCTGGCAGAGAGCAAAGAGTAACATATATGGCCATTGAAGTTTACCAATGATGCAAAATTTGAAAAAGAGCTTCAAGTTTGGCTATGAAATTATAAAGATATTCATATTGTTTGTTTGCACTTTGAAACTGAAAATACTGTTACCTATCATCATGAAAAAGCTGTTTGTATAAATGACAGTTCACTTATACTCCCAAGAAAAAGGTTAAAAGTTGACTGTGTCTTACTAGAAACACATGGCCCTAAGGTTTCTGCAGCAACAAATCATGAAAGAAGTTTGCCATGTTGGCATTGTCATTTGTACAATTGTGTGTGTGGATGTGTAATACAGCGTTTTTTGCTTCAGCAAGTCTAGTGACAACCTTTTTCACAACAGCTGATGTGGCTTGTTGTGATTGGTGCATTATCAAAATGGTATAAATGGTAGACCCATATGAAAGTGATATTATTTCAATTACAAATGGCCACCTTAGCAAGTTGCGAAAAATGTAATGAAAATTTGTCATTAACAATATTGCTCTTTGTTCTGGGGTGAGGCATCACAATGAGCAGGAAGATGTGCTGTACACAAAAATACAAGGCAATAAACAAACCTCTCCAATAATCACTGTGTCACCTTCCTTGACACCAAGTTTCATGAGAGACTTATTCACACCACAAGCGTCGAGAACATGTTGAAATCTTCTCTCAGAGTCCATGTACCTGATCCAAATAATGTGTTAACAGATTTTACATGATGCATCAGAAACATTGAAGAGACAGAATCTGACGCTCTAAGGGACAATGGTGATACAGTAGTTCAAGCATAATGCAGCACTTTTAGGTGGAAAAAAATTGAAAGAAATCAAAGTAAATAAAGAATTGAAATTAGAAGTACTAAAGGCATCAGGTCTACTTGTGCAGATCAATTTTAGCAAATCTCTTTTTTCATTGATGTCAAATTTTTCCAAATCCTTACTTGGAGCAGAGCATGAATACAAAGCAATTAAAGAGGCCCAAACAAAGAACAAGAAATAACATTTAAATTTAAACCGTATGTACAACATTCCAATACATGGAAAACACGTCAAAGAGAAGTTAAATTATGAATATCATTTTCATTTTATTCCTAAGTTTCAATACCCAGGCCTTAGTAACTTTGTCAGTTATTACAACCAACTTCATAACATACTCTCTATCCAAAAAAAAAATAACTCTCTAAAATTGTAAGTGAACGTGTGGACAAAAGGGAAAAAGAAAATGGATGAGGTAGCATATATCTGTGAAAGATCCAATTCCTTGTAGGGCCTGGGATTAAAAATAAAAAAAGAAGAGCCTTATTTGGGAAGTTACATTTTACCCCCTTGTGATTTCACTGTATCACAATTTAAAGGGTCAAATGTAGCAATTGAAAGTTTGTACACTAAATTGTGATAAGGCCAAACCACATGGGGGTCAACTGTAATTTATCCATTTTATTTTCTAATCAAAACGGCCAACCATGTCTGACAAGGCAGGTTGGAGCTCAGACATTCCTGCTTGAATCTCCACTGGAGACAGAGAAATGATGTCCAAAACTGACCAATAGGGGTTATGCCATTCCTTTGTCTGGCCTGAACTGCACTACCTTGCACGATAACTAGAAGTCATTTATAGTTTGAAGCTATAAATATAAGGAAACATGTGCGGCATACTGCATTTTCATTCTTCAGTATTACGTTACGATGTTACGTGCTCTATAATTTTAGAATTTAAACTCCACAAAATGATGAAAATGTGATCAAATAAGACAAGACAGACTCAGCAGTCAGCCTAAGACAATGCTGGAAAAAAATACAAATAAGAATATAAGAAAAATTGTAATAGTGATAATAATTAGTAATTATTAACCTACCGCCAGTTTGTCATCTGAACAAAACGCTGCAATCCAGATCCAACTACATGCCAAGAATTAGAACTGCTGTCGTGAAGGATCTCAAACTCATTAATAGAGGCACTTCGCTGTTTATTTACCATCTCAGCTACACGGTTCAAATTTACCAGATCTTTTGGACCTGAAACATATGGAATACAACTGTGAAAACAGCCTATGCAACACTCAGGAGTATAAATTGTTACATATACATAACATTTTAAGTATTCAGACATGATTTAAGAAATACAAGAATAAATTTAATGAATGGACCTAAGATTAAAGCTTAACCTTCAAACTCCTCTTTTTCCCCTTTACTCTTCCGTAAAAGCTCATAAGCAGCGCAGATCACTTCATGAGTGCTCTCTCTTTTCACTGCACTCATGCAAAAAGGTTCAATCCCACGATTTTGTAGCGTTTCCTTGAACGATGGCCACTTTTCATATGCTTCTGGAAGGTCCATTTTGTTGTAGGCAACTACATAAGGCTTTTCAGCAAGTTCAGGATTAAAGAGTTCCAGCTCTAGACGAACTGCCTCAAACTCAAGTTCTGGCTGTGGTCCTGAGCCATCGACAACATGTACCTAAAAACTCAAAAAAGTAACAAAAGTTCTATTACTCTACAAAATATTTCATATCCCCTTCCCCCTCCCCCTTTCTTTCCTTCATGTCCACTGGTATGGAACAAACTAACTTCAAAGTCTGAAACATAGTTCAGGAGTCTTTTCTTTTCTATATTGGGGGAGGGGGGAGGGGGGTGGGGGTGGATGACATGCCAATATGAGTGAAATATGGTGATGGAATTGAGTGTTCTTACTTCATTAGTGGAACTAAGTACAAACAGCAATCTCATGATAACAATGATGATCCAAACCTAGAGAAGGGTAAACAATTCTTTACAATAATAAATCCAGATTTCATGCCTGAAATACTGGCATCTTAGAATTTTATTACCACGTTTTGCTTTGCAAAAACACTTCTCACTAAGATTTATAATGAAAGTCTCAATGCATCTAGAAATATTGACAGGTTTATAATGCATGGTTTTTGGCTTCTTGCATCTACTTATCAATAAGACTGAGGAATCAATAAGAATTGGTACTAAAACTTGCCACAATATGACCTAGATAATGCAAATTAAAAAAATGTCTATCTATTATCCCACAACATGAGATGAGATGATAATAATTAAGAAGATAGAAGTACAAAAATCTAGTTTTCATACATTCATGTTCTGTAATAATGCTCTTAAAGATTTGGTTACTTCATAATTGAAAAGGTTGTGATTCATGACAGAAAGCCTGTACCAGGGCAGAACACCTTTCAGTATGCCGTAGAAATTCATGACCTAAACCAAAACCCCGGTGTGCTCCTTCAAGTAAACCTGGTAGATCCGCTACAACCATTGTAGTATCATAATCAAATGAAACTACACCCAGATTAGGAAGTAAAGTTGTAAAGGGGTAATTTGCAATTGTTGGCTGTGCAGCACTTATCACACTCAAAAGTGTGCTTTTTCCTGCATTTGGAGCACCCACTATTCCAACATCTGCAACTAGCTTTAGCTCCAACTCCAACCACCTGATCAAGAATATCATTATTCCTAACGATTTTTTTGTTGAGTGGGGAGGGGAAGAGGGAGAGAGAGAGAGCATCACATTGAGATATTAACTACCCCTAGCTTGGGGTGTATGCAAAAAGGTGAGTCAAAAACTGCAAGAATTCCTTCAAGCTCTACAAAATAAAAAACTTAATGCAACTAAGGCTCATCCAAACTATCTGGGATCAACTAACAGCTGCCAATTATTCGAACTCAAGGTAAAGACTACACAGAGGGCCCACTTTTATGCTAACATGCAATTCACCGTTATGCTTTCATGTATGATTCTCAAACATGTGCCTTCACAAAGTTGTTGAGCCCATTTTTGAGTCATACCATCAAGAACCCAAAGTGTTCTTGGACGTGTGAAAATACTGCAGGTTAAATTCAAGATTCTATTATTTAGCCATGGAAGATTAATTTGTTTCTACCATGCAAATTCATCCATTCAAGATTTATTATATTGGGCCACTGTGTGAAGTCCAATTGAAGCAAAACTTGTATGATTATAAAGGTCTAGTTATAAGTATTCTAGGATTAAAATAGTTTTTAATTTGGGTTTTATTTTATAGAGGACACAATTTGGCTACAACCCACTACGTGGCAACTCGTAAGACTATCCACTTATACTTTTAGTCAAATGATCTATTTAATGAGTCATGTGACTTATTTAAATAATACATGTGGATGGTCTTATGAGTTGCCACGTAGTAGGTTGTAACAAGATGGCTACAAACCATTTGTAACCAAACTCTGCTCTTTTATAAGTATTCTAGGATTAAAACAGTTTTTAATAATTTAATTAAGTATAGAATTATCTAAGAGAGTCTAAGTATCCTATATTAATTTCCTTTGAGACCAAGTTGATCTTTTATTACATTACTGGGTTTTGAGTGTACTAGTCTAGTTCAAAATCCTAAGTACAAGAAAGAGTTCAGTTCTTTAATTTATTTGTGCTCAATGTACTCAAAGAAGATGAAGTTAATTTATAGAAAATTGAGTGTTTGATTATTGAGGGCATGTTGGCTTAAGTACCCATTCTCTTCTCTCTTTCTCTTCTTATTGGCAATGTCAGTAGTCACATCAATATTCATGGGTACTGTTCATACAGCCCTTGAACACCATAAAAAAAAAAATTCCTTTACGATCCCAGATCAAGTCCTTTCTCTTCCCAATCAAAACCCTAAAACCCCGTGTACTTTCTCTACCAAATAGCAATAACTTATCAAACTACCCTTTAATTCCTACACAGAATTGCTGTCCAGAATTCTATTTTCCCCCATATCAAACCCTAGTCAATTTACACCCTATCCCATTATTCTGCAACTCTAAACCTTGGACCCACAAATTCTTCTAACCCTAACCCAAGCACACACACGTAAACAAATTTCTGTCCTAGGTTAATTATGGTAAAGTTGATAAAACAGTCTTCTCAAGATGTAAACTTAAAATTATGGCTGCCGTTAGACCCTTAGGCGCATTTATTTGAAAATATGCCACAAAGTAAGAGCTCACAGTAAGTAAGCATAAGAAAGTTCCATCTAAGCCTCGCTTGTTCCTAAAATAAAGCTACAATTTCTATCATCAAAGCATATCAAATAATTCACAATCACAATCACTTTCACCTTTAATCAAAACCAAACAAAAATCAAGCACACCAAAACAGAAACTCCATTCCAATAATCCAATTCTCATCCCCACTAAAAAGATCAGTTACCATTACCAAAGTTGTGATCAAGCTGTGTATTCAGCTTAAAATATGTGAATATTCACAAATGTAGATTGAGACTGGAATTAGATTCCTTGAAAGTTCTTAGGATAACTCTACCATGAGTTTCTAAAATCCTATCCATCCACTTTAAAATGAGTAAATTGCCATTTTGCCACATTATCAACATTTAAACAAATGCTACAAGATCTTAATCCTAAACTTAAAAGCACTGGATGTTAAGGAAACAAAGACACTCACATTTCCAGACCAACTTCCCCATTCTCAGCGATCCTTGGCACCTTATTAGTCCCGGACTTAAACGACGCGTTCCCTCGGCCACCTCTCCCACCGGGCAACAACAATGCCCGCTGCCCGGGATGCAACAATTCCAAAAGCAATAACTCCTCTTTACCAGCCTCCTTAATCACTGTTCCTGGCGGTACCTTCACCACCACGTCCTCTCCTCTCGCACCGTCCTGTGACCTCCCCTGCCCATGGCTCCCCTTCTCTGCCCTGAAATGCACACTGTTACGGAACGGCAACAGCGAATTCATCGAACCGTCAACTTCCACATACACATTCCCGCCTCTCCCTCCGTCACCGCCCGACGGACCTCCCAACGGCACATACTTCTCGCGCCGAAACGCCACGACACCATTTCCACCGTCCCCTGCCTTGACGTAGATCTTGGCACGATCGAAACACCGCATCACTGCCGGTACTCCTTTCTCCTTCACTTCTCCTTCTCCAAATTCACCCTCATTATCCCAAACATTCACGGATTTGCCATCGTCTTCCTCATCGACCACGTAGAGTTTCGCCGAAACTCCATCCTCTTTAACTATTCCTTTATAAATACCACCGCGATCGTCAATATTTACACCTTTCACATTCTTAAACCCTAAATCTTCTTCTTCCTCTTCTTCCTCTTCCGCTTCGTCTTCTTCATCCGAATCAAAATTACCCTCGAATATTTCAAATTCTCCATAATTAAGATTCAAATCACCATTAACACATTCTTCTTCTTCTTCTTCCACGACTTCGTCTTCGATACTCAATTCGTGAAATTCGTTCTCGATTTTCGGTAAGGCGGCCTCGGAGAGCTTGACTTCGGAGGAGAGATTGAAAGAGGGGACTGGGAAGTCATCCCTGGGAGGGAGGCGAGTGTAGGTGGTGGCTTCGAGCGGTGACCTGTAGGTGGTTGATTGAGTTTTGAGCTTGTTAGGGTTAGGGTTTCGAAGACGCTGCTTTCTCTTGGAATTGGAGGGCTTGTGAGACTGAGGGTTACGAGGAGTGTTTGGGCGAGCAAGAGCGCAGGGAGAGAATAAACTCAAAGAAATGGAAGTAGTAGCAGGCATTTTTGTTTTGGCTAAAGCTAAGAAAAACGAAAACAGAAAGAAGCGGCAAAAAGTTTTCACAATCTGTATGACTGTGTGTGAGAGTGAGAGAGAGATGGAAAAGCCGCCACGTGTTGGCGATTAGGACATGCGGATATATGTATACGGCGTCGTTTTTATTCTAACTCAGTTTTTTTATTTTTTAAACGTTGTGTCGTTGTGATGCAACTAGAGATAATTATACTATACTCCGAGAGTACATTAAATACGTATTTCTTCCTCTCACAGAAATTATGGAATAATTATATCATACTCCAGGAGTACATTAAATTCGTACTCCTTCCTCTCGCAGAAGTGGTAGGTCATGTTAATTAAATTCATGATGAGACCCACCACTTCTGTGAGAGGAGAAAGTACGCATTTAATTATACTCCCAGAGTATGATATAATTTTCTGAAATTATGGGTCCCGTTAATTAAATTCATGATGAGATCCACTACTTCTGTGAAAGGAGAGAATACACATTTAATATACTCTCGGAATACCTAATAATTTTCCAGTGCAACTCGTGAGTCATGAGAAAGACCCAATATTTCCAATTTCCAACAATGTTGAAAAAAACCAAGTGGAAATCATACCATCCACTAGCCCTTTAAGGTGAATGGGCCGCCAGGCTCATAAACCAAAGACATTCACCGAGCTAGGCATTAAATCTAAGGTATAGGTTGTTGACCTAAATATACTTCTCATTCCTTCTAATGCAATTATTGATCTAGACACTCTCTACACAAGATTTTATAAAAGATTATCGTCCCTTGACGTAGAAAATGTTTGTCAACTCTTATAGGTTGGCCAATAAGGGTTGATAATGTCATACGTATTATAGTTCAAACTATAGTCAAAAGTCGTACAAATAGTATTAATCACTCAAACATTTATTGTCTCTAACTATCTTCAAATCTCATTAAATACTAGTTGACAACAAGTCAGTTTTATTTACTACATAATTTTATATTGTAGGAGAGATAAGGTGGTCGTCCTCTCCCATCCCATCTTTGGTGCTTTCCAAAGGGAATGAGAATTACATCACCACAATCATATTAGATACCCCAAAGTGCCATTGGAGTGACATATATAAATTAATGTGGAGTCATTGTAAAAAGGTATGAAAAAATAGCAACCATTGTCACTTATTGGGCAAAAATTCTCTACAAACAATTCTATCTTCTATCTTCTAACTTTGCCATTGGAGTATCATTGATCAACCCCACAGGTTGACCTTAGTGATAGTAACTAGGTTGGTTCTCATTGTTGCAAGTCTCACTCTAGTGCCTATTGTCAGTTTGTCACCTAGGAGGATTCAAGGAGACTGGGAGTCTAATTGTGACTTTCAACATAAATCCATTATAACCCCCACAATTATCTGATGTGGCCCATTTTATCTTGACTAATAATAAACAAATTTTATTTCATAAAGCTTGTTTGATTGAGAACGTCCTGGATTTAATTATTTCTACGAGTAAGTTTATTGGGATTTAGTAGTATGAACAAAAAATTGTACTATCAGTACACTAGGATATTACGTGGTGCCAGCACAAAAACCCATTATGGGAAACCGACAGACAGTACATTTTGTAATCTTCGGTGGGATTTCTTTTCTCGGTACTTTTTGTCTTTTAAGATCTTCCGTTATAAGATGCTCATGTCCTACATAACTGTACTAGGTTTTACATCTCTTTCTCACTATTCACGTCTCTTCAGATATTACAGTCAAAACCTCAATTGTTTTCTTGTTGATTTCTTTTTTCCATCTCTTCTTTGTGGTCATGATAAATTAGTGGTTGTCTCAAAAATTTAAACTATTAAAAATTTTAAGTAGTTGATTCACTTGTTTTCTTGTTTCGTTCTATTTATTCCCTACTTAGTATTTTGAGTGGCCATGATAAATTATCACTCAGTCTTAAAAATTTAAATTCTTAAAAAATTGTGAATTTAATTATTTAACTATTATTTTAACTCATTATTCATTCCTATTATGCAAGTGTAAATGTGAATGCCAATGACTTTAATATTATTTCTTATGAATTAGTAAACATAGGCATAAGTACCTGTTTTCTGTTGCATTACTCTCTCTCTCTCTCGTTTTCATCTTTATGGTCTTTGTGGGGTGGATTGTAAGGAAATTATTAATTACCCTTGTTTGAAATGATTTTGAAGAAAACAATTTTTTTGTAGGGTAATCTAAAATCTTTGTGGACCCTAGACCTTTATCATTATGGACAAAGAGGGGTCAGGGAATCTTGTGGGAAAAGCAGCTGGGCAGCACATGTCTTATATTTGGCTCCCATATGATATAATTTTGGAACAGTTATAAATTACTTCTGTCATTTGAGTACACTTGCTAAGATCCACATATAGAGACATACTGTGTTCTGATAGCAGAAGCGTTAAAGTTGGCTGAAATATTATAGTTAGTTGTTGGAGATATTGTAATGAGGAAGTGAAAGACTGGAACTTTAGTAGAATTGTTGGACCATTGGGTGCATGTAGAACTTGTCAATTGAAAAAAGGAAGGGTAAGAGTTTAGCATTTTCGTTTGGATGCGCTTTACTGATTGTTTATTGGCTGAAAGTACTTTTAAAAATGAAGGGTTTTTATTTATTTTTTGATGAAAAAAGGGTTTTTTTTGTGTGTGTGGGGCCTGCCAAAATAAGCTCAAAATGCTGGCTTTATTAGGACTAGTCAAACTCACTCTGATGGTTGATATTATGATGTGCCCTTCATATCATGGAGATAGCACAAAATTCAGGTTACTCATGATTAAGCATGAGTTCATGGTGGCTGCAGTACAATGTTTAAAACCAAGACATTAATTTCTCCCCCTTTTTTCTTTTTTTTTTAAAACAATGATTTGCAACCCTTTTGAGTATAATTTTGTCTTATCACCCTGATCCCCTTCTTAGTTTTGCTGTAAATGTACAATTCATTTGAGCTTCCTGCACCTATAATTTTTGTAAATATAAGTGGTATCTGATAATTAAGTATCCCATTAAGTTCATAATGTCATATGTTGTCATTTCAGCACCATTATTTTCAGCACATGTTTCCTGTTCTTGTCCCAGAATGTTTGGGGAAGACCTTTGTCACAATCACCATCTTTATAGTTTCTGTTTCTATTGATTTGCATCAATGTCAGGTCAGTTTCATGATAATGAGAGGAATTGCTACTATAGTACACATTACCTGTTACCCTCTCAAACTCTGTAATATTGTAGGTAGTATGGCTTACTTTTCACACTGAAGGAAATTATTACCACCCTTTGTTGCTGCTAAATTGATTAGCAAGTTTTTGAAGTCATTATGATGTTTTTGCACTACAAACCTGAGCTGGGGGATGTTCTGAGTTTTGGTGTATGAAATAATTTAAGGTTGTGAAATATTAGAGCAACCTTTTCATCTAGGTAAAACATGTGCTCCCTTAAATCAGATAAAGAAACACACTCATGTACTTTTGTGGTTCAACTGAAATAGGTACATATATACATATGGTAGTTTTAGATATTTTATAAAACTAAGATTTCATTATTTCAAATATTGAAGCCGGTTTTCAATCTGTTGATTAGTTTTTTTCTTAATGTACTGCACATTGTTGTGCTGTTTGTAGTCCTACATATCTTATCTACTGTTGGCTCGTTGCTTTTTTCCACAGGCAGCCGGAGCACGTAACGGGGACCTGTACTAGATATATAGCTGCCGGGAACTTTTGGGATCATAGAACACGCATATCTTTCAAGAAATATCTCAAGGCAAGGTCATGATTGACAGAGCAATTAAAACTTGGCAAAGAATGTTAAGCTAGAGACTTGAAGATATCTCTTGAATTCCTTTGATACACATATAAAGTAAATTTGCTTTTTCCCTCCTTTCCTGAGTTTCAGGATATAACAATTTTCTAAGATTGTGCAAGCTTTTCTCATTGTTAATGTGATTGTGCTTTGGATGTCTTGGACCGTCTGCTTGATCTCTTTTGGGTAAAAGGGTGAAAGAATCTTCTTACATAATTCTTTTAGTATTGATAATCAACAATGATCTTTCAATAGACAAGGTGCTCTTGTAAAATGGTGACATTTTTGTGAGTAAGTTCTCTCAGTTTGATATATGCTTCATTTTTTTAAAAATGCATGTTATATCATTGGTAAAGCAGGTTGGAGAATTCTAAATTATCAAAGTCAACCTTCTAAATGAAAGGCTAATATTTTGCATCATTAACTTCATATAATCATACTTACAGAGTTACAATTACACTATCTCCCAGAATAATTTATCAACAGCTGGTTGTTTGTTTGTGGTATCATTAGCTAAAGCTTGGCCCAAACATAACAAACACAAACAAACTTTTTTCCTCTCCTCATTATGATGTAAATAGATAGCTCCCTAAAGTAATTGTTGCAGTACCCTCACCCATGACTGTGGTCATTGCCATTTCTTTCTCTTGTATCCTTTCAAGCTCAAGCACAACCATTTCCATTTTTGGTCTCCTTCTTCCTGGAAAACTCATGCAATATAGTGTCAGCCTGATCAAATCCCTCATTCCCTCAGTGGTGAAGCTTCCAACTAGTCGACGGTCCACAAAATCATTTACACTCAATCGTGATTCCACCTTCACAAAAATTAGTGCTTAGTAAATTCCACCATTAATTTTTATGCCATGACAAACTAAGAAGAAATTTCTCTTGAAAAAAGAACAACAAAGAAAAGCATGTTACATACCCATTGGAAAAAGCTTTCATTAGATCCCAAGGAGTCAATATGCAAAGCCTCTTGTCCAGTCACAAGCTCCAAAAGAAATACCCCAAAGCTGTACACGTCGCTCATTTCAGAGACGTTCCCTGATACTCCTACCCTAAACATTGGCACACATGATAAATTATATATGGGAGAAATCTATTTATTCAACACCAAAATGAAATGCAATCATAATAAATTAATTTACTCTGGATCTCGGAAAACATTGGCACTGGAAATGTGAGATGGACCTGCTTCTTCTATCATTTCGAGTAGTTTTGAGACCCCTGCATCTGTAACCTTAGCAATGAAGTTCTCATCGACCAACACATTTGCTGTTTTGAAGTTCTTGTGCACCAAGGGAGGTCTTAAGCCATGTAAGTGGCACAAACCTGAATTAGTTAAAAAACCAGTTCTTAATTCAACCATCTGTCAATTCTTATTAGGCCTAGAACACCCTCATTAGATTCTATTGGATCTACCTTTAGCAGCCCCTATAGCTATGGATAACCTTTGCTTGAACTCTATTGTAGTTGATGAATCTATTCCAGTATCTGCAATTATCAATATTATATAAGATATGTATCCCATGCATGATCATCCAAATCTGTTTTACTAAACAAGTCATACCATATAGGTGATTGCACATGCTTCCATTTGGTAAATGTTCGAAAACTAACATTTGAGATCCACTTTCCTGGCAGTAACCAAGAAGAGTAACTAAATTGCGATGCTGAATCTCTGACAAATAACTGACCTGCTTGCCACATAAACTCTTTACTTTATATTCAAATTAGAAAGAGATATTTAACATTCTACCACTTTGTTTGTTAATATGGTTTGTTGATATAGACAAGACAAGCTATAAATGTCCTAATCATCTACATTTAAAGTGAGCAAAGAAAAGGCTTGAAAGTTCATCTACTTGGACAAAATATCCACATGTAACAAATATTTTACATTCAGTCAATAAGTTGGTTTAACATGTTCTATAATGGGTTTTGGTACAAAGGGGTGAGGAGAGACAGAAGAACTTATACATTATAATGCAGAATACAACATGGACATCAATCAAATATGTTGGAACCTAGTAATACTACCTCTGCAACAAAATCTTGTCGAGGAAGACCTGGACGCCTTTTGATAGCCACAACAGTTCCCTCACGGAGCAAACCTTTATAAACAGGACCAAAGCTTCCATACCCAATGAGATTGCTCTCACTGAATTGCTTGGTAGCTTGCTCTAATTCTATCATTGTGAACTGCTTGGCTCCGGGTGGTCCAGGTGGAGCTGCCTCTGAACTTGTTCCACCTCCCCTATTCCACTCCACTGTGATGTGAGGAGGGTATCAGTGGATGTAACCAATACAATACAATGTGCCACATGAAATAGATATTTGAAACTATCCATAGTTAGTGCCTATGAAAGCCCTTACCTAGTGCAGAAGGATCTGAAGAACCTGTCTCTGAATTCCTGTTTGAAAAGTTTTTACACTGTGTCTTGCAGAACCATACAAGTACAATGACTATTGCCAAGAATGCAAGCACCCCTACAGCACCTCCAACTATAGCTGCATTTGACTTTGACATGTGGAAAAGCCTTTGTGTCTCCCACAAAACACTTGAACATTGAAACTGTGATGCAGGATTGTAATCAATATATGAACAAGCGGAAATTTATTATACTCATCCAAAAAAATGAAAAGAAAAGAAAGATTGAAGCTTTGATACCAGTAATGGAAATTCTAGATCCCTTCCTCTTGTTTACAATGGCATTTAAGCACTTTCAGGTGCTTTTTGGTGCCGACAAGTGCTCACATATGCTAACTGGGTGATCTTAAATATCCACCTGGGAAATAGCCATTTGGTAAGGATCAATGCTACTAAAATATGAGGTAGGGATCAAAAGACAACTCATTTGCTGCTCAAAGTACCCCACTTTACTGTCCATTATTCACCATCTCATCAAAATGACACTTGAGAAGCCCCATGACTGAACAACATGCTGTCCTTGCAAAACAAAGCCTTCCTTCTATTTTGGTTTTGTGGGGGAGTGGTGGGGGTTTTTTCTTGGAACTAGTAGAAAATATCAACACAGAAGTTATTATCCTATCCTACTTCTCTGGTAGACTTCATGCTAGTTTATTAATGGCATTGCTTCCAGAAAGAAAAAAAAAAAAAAACTTATTAATGATTCTCTTTCAAAATTTAATACATACATCAGGTAGAAGAAATAGCATTTGATGCACAGCAAAAACTTCTATTAAGTAAAAAAGAGATGATAACCTCCCACTGCACACATTCAAAGAGAACCTTAAGCTGTGTCTAGCATCTCTATGAGTATGTTATTATAAAAAAAAAATCAAAATATATCAATGCCCATGTGAGCTGTTGTTACCAACTGTAATTTTTTCATATATATATATATATATATATATATATATTTAATTTTTACTATGTAAGAGTGGACAGGGATAAAGGTGACTTTAATTGGACATGCACTGGAAGACATAATTATTGAAGGGGATCAAAAGAAAAAGGTAGTTATCAGCCTATCAATTTCAAGTCTCTTCCCTGAATTCACTCTATCTTCCTTTTTGCCTCTTTTTTGTCATCTGATCTGGAAAGAAGGGAGGGGGTTCCTATTTTAGTATGGAGAGATGGGACTCTTCATCACATGGGGACATGGGGTCATTGACAGCTGAGCTGAGCCAACAAGGACATTACTACAGCAAGTTCAACAGGTGCTCAGTTTCCATGCCTATATGTTCTTGGTGTAATTGCTTATAAATGAGTGTTACCTGATTTGGTAAAATGGGAATCTGAAAATTTCTTTCCTTTTTGCCTGCTTTTGTATATCGATTATATTTCATGTAACTAGTTGAGCTGTGAAAAAAGAGGTGGGGAAGATTTTCGAGCTGTAAGGCTTTCTCTTTCTCTTTCACATTAATTTATTTTGTTTGCTTTCTTGAATTTGTTGTACATGTTTTGGCTTGGACTTTAATGTGAAGGGGATTGGTGGAAATAAGATTCTCATAGAGAGAGTTCTGTTGGCAAAGGTAGATTTTTCAAACAGGATTGTTGGTTGGATCTGTCGTCTTAGACTGTGGCAACAAGTGGGGTTGTTTCTTTATGCATGGCCTGACTAAACACAGATTGCTTTCTGAACTCCATTGTTCTCTTTCATGGTATTAGCTTTTTGGTTTTCTTCACAGGAGGAACTTTAACTCTTTTATATATTTTTTCTCATACCTTGTAGTTCTAATCTCAGTATTGCTACTGGCTACACATGGGCTTATTATATGTAGAGTAAAAAAAAGTCTCAATCAAAACAGTGGCATCCACCTAGACCTAGTATGTATGGATATGCATGGCATGAAAATTAGATTTTGTGTATAGGGGGACCATTTAAGTGGGGTTGTGTTTTTTTTATTTTTGCCAAAATTAAGTTGGGGTAGATTTCTAATTTACTTTTTACCTTTGTTCTGGGACTAAAACCAATGTATTCAGCACATGATTTTTGTACATCATTCTTAGTTTTGAATTCTGGTAATAATATCATGAAATATATATATATATATCATTCACAGCCGATCCAAAGCTTGAGAAAAAAGAAGAAGGATTTGCAGTAAGTTGACGGTCAACATAAAATTTAGTTACATTATTATGAATGGATCCACTACGGATACATATTAGATCGTCCTCTAAGAATATATATGGCCGGCCTTAACTACTCTGTTGAGGATTTATTACCAACCCCAAAATAATATATATAGGAAAGACAAATTATTTCTTTAAATTTGTATTTCTAATTCACTATGACCTGCTATAAATAGTTTCCTCTTGCATCAGGCGTGATGCAAGTCATGCAACATTGGCTTAACTTTATGTTTATTGCCATGTAATAGTATAGTTTACGAAATTGCGAAATGTTGAAAATCTGCATGATGATTGTTACGGTACAAAACCAACTATTGAACAATACTTACAAAATTTTGTCACCTTTTCTTTTGCTGTAAATCATTGTATATGCCTTTCCTCTTCATGAATTATTAGTCTTTTTCAGAACATAAAAAAAAGACAAAAAATGTGCTGCGGTTCATGGGGTTTAACAAAAGAAAATGTCAAAAAGGGTTTTTACATGACAACACCCCCATTAAGGCAATTAAGTGAAGAAAAATATTGTTTTCCTGCAACAATCTTATGCTCCACAACTTTTTTTCCCTCCTGGTAGAATACTAAATGACAATATTGAGAAGAAAAAAATATATTTGGAATATCTAATTAGCATTCCACTAAATATAGGCACCATATATACCATGGTCTTGTACATAATTAATCCAAAATGATCCAATCCAATCATAATCAACTACATGAGCATGAAGACGTACACATATACAATTAAGCTATCAACTTTCAAGTTTAAAACCTCAACTCTTTCCCTTTCTTTCTAGACCTTTTTGTTTTGTTTTTTTTTCCAGACAAAAATATATTGAAGACTCTTGAATAATTTTCATAGTAGTATAGCACTTACCTTTATTCACAACACAACATTTCTGAGTCGTCCCACTGCTTAGTGACAGAATCGGAAAGGTTTTATGGCTTTCCCTTCTCTGCAGCACTCTTAGACTATTCTGCACCATTCTTCCTTTTTTTTCGTTTCTCTTTGTTTTTTTTGTTTTTTGCTTTGTTTAATATGGTCTATACAACATTCCAGCTTATGTATCACACCTTTTTTTTTGTGAGTACATAAAGACAATTAAACCCAGCAATAACATCTTAAATACCATATTGTTATGGACTTTATTGCACATTAGTAACATCCAGATCAGTGGCTTTGGTTTGGTGGGAATTATCCTTATCTTTAACTAGTATACATATTTGATTGCTACCTTCCTATCAAATCATTCCTAGGCTTTAACTGATATTAGTAGATTATCAACAAGAATTGGAAAAAAGAAAAAAATGAAATCAATCATCATGTATTAGAAAAGACTTCTTGATTACCTAGTATGTCACTAAGTGGGTCTTTGGAGAGGTTTCTAGCTATATTTGAATTCCGTTTGGAGGGGCCAGCTGCAAACATTGTGTAACAAAGAAATTAAGAAAGGTTGTGAACACCATGGTCCTCTTGAAAAAGCCTCTTTAATGACTTTTAGATAATTATGTACGACTAGACCTCACTCTAACGTAAGTAGCATTTGATTACTTAGGAGAAAAAGGTGGCAAATAATTACTGAGGGAAAAAAAGAAAAAGAAAAAGAAAAAAAAGTAGCATTTAATTGGCCTATATAATATTCTTTTCTTGAAGAGTACTTAAAAGGATAATTTTTAGTCTTAAAAGGCTTATGTACAATTATAGATCCTTTATTTTGACCTCAAACTAGGATAGTAGGATCATAGTATGATACTTTTTTTGTTGGTTAAATGAATAATTTTTAAAAATTAGCAGTATGTGCTCTTTTGATGTACGGATTAAATAAAAACTATATGTAAACTTAGGGAAAAAAAAAATCCCTATGTCTTAATCTTAAAATGAGTCACTGTTTCCCCCCTATTTAAATGGCATAGAACTATTAATAAAAAAATAGTTAAATTCAAATTACACCCTTAAAGTACACTCCCCATGGGATGTCCACAAACCTTTGGCTAGTAAACATGTCAAGCAAAACCACCCCAAAACTAAGAATAACACTTCTTTGATGTAAAATGTCTTAATTCTTAATGCAATTCGTATTGTGTATAAATAATTAAAATAAATCGCTTAAAATTGGTAATTATATAAAAATTAAAGAATTCAATAATGAATTTAGTCTTAGTTAGAAAAAAATTATATTTCAAAATAGAAGAGAAACAAGTATTTCCATTTATCTTAGAGTTTTGAGTCCTCATTGTCCATATTCTTAATATTTTTATCTTTATTTTTATTTTTTTTGCTAGAGTTTATAAGATCCTTTCCCGCTCTTCATAAACCTTTCTCTTGTTATATAAATTCAAAGATTTGTTTTAATCATTGTTTCGCTTCTCGTTACTTCAAAAATAGCTGGTATTACTTCAACTACTCGAATTTTTGAAAAACTTGAAGTAATAATACAAGATTATGTAAATTTCCCGTGAATGTATTCATGAAATAGTGATCAATAAAAATCCTTTTTTTATAAGCGCGTTCTACTTCATGAACAAATATATATACAAATTAAATAGCTTTATAATAAATGTTCTCTCTTCTTTAAAGCATTTAAACTTCTTCTTACTTTTTAAAAGGTAAAGAATGAGAAAGTAAAAGAAGCTTTATGCATCGATCAAAAAATGCATATATCTAATATATAGGATAATTATTAACAAATTGGAGGGTATAACTGCAAAAAGAAAAAAACACGTTTGCTATTTTGGTTCTATATGAAGGTATTCCATTGAAAGAGAAAGATCCTCATAAATCCCTTTCAAATCAAGGACGTACGACTTCTTGAACAAATATATATACAAAAATCATTTAAATAGCTTTATAATAAATGTTCTCTCTTCTTTAAAGCATTTAAACTTCTTCTTTCTTTTTAAAAGGTAAAGAATGAGAAAGTAAAAGAAGCTTTATGCATTGATCCAAAAATGCATATATCTTATATAAGATAATTATTAACAAATTGAAGGGTATAACTGCAAAAATAAAAAGACACGTTGGTTATTTTGGTTCTATATGGAAGTACTCCATTGAAAGAGAGAGATCCTCATAAATATTGGAACTTTAAGGGGGTTACTTTTGATATTAAACAAAACTCATGGGAGGTTCATGTAATTTACTTAAACCTCGATTTGTAAATCTATCTGTTTGTTAATTGTTAGTCACAGATCGTCGAGTTTTCCGCTTTCGTTTCTGGGACTCTCAGTAATGCCCCTGGTTTTAGGGTTTTATTACTCGCAGATCCTTCCTCAGAACGAACGCTGAGCTCGTCCGAGTCGACTCGGGGAGACTCAGCCATGTACAGTGGGTCCAGTGATGGCGAAAGCCACGACGCCGCGCAGCGCAGGATCCCGCCTTCTTCGTCCATGCTTTGGGCCCGAAACCTCCGCCGGTTCATCGGATCCGGTGCCGGACTCGGATCCGAAGCCCTAATGGGTCCGTACTCTCTCTTTCTCTCTCTATCGCATACACATTTTCCTTTTTTAGTTATAATTTTGTTGAAATTTCGTTTTTCGTTTTTGGTATAGTTTTAGGAGTGTGATATTTGAATGTTTATTTATGTGAATGTGTGTGAAATGTTACTGAAGGTGATATTGGAGCTGTTGATTGCTACAATTTGTGTTCAATACTTTGATCTGCGTTTGGATTTTTTTTGTTTGGTTTTTGGTGAGGGTTTAGAGTATGTGATATTGGGACCAAAATGTTTGCGGATGAATGATTAGATTTGAGGTGATAAGGCAGGTTCCTAAGTTAAATTATGTGTTTAATTAGCAGTTGAGCGCGGACTCTGTTTGGTTGGTGAGAAAATGGAGGAGGAGGAGAGCAATGGTTAAGATTTTGCGGAAATGGATATGTAATTACGTACGCCTAACGGAGTCTAAAACAACCTTTTTGTGCAGTTAATTTGAGGTTTTTCGACTTAAAATGCGGAACAATAGGAAAAGAGAGAAAGGGGTTTGGAAGCATGGTTTTACTTTAAAATGTACTGAAGTGTTCCGATTCTCCCAAAAGCTTAAACTGTTAGGAAATGATAAAATCAGTTAATCATAATTCACTTATTTTTGTCCACGACATTACCGGGATTCTTATTTTTTATTTTTCTAAAGTTTACATACACACTTGGTGGGTTTTGAGTCCACGACATTACCCTCCACCATTTCTTATGGGGGGAGGAGGTGTCATTTCAGCTAGAACTCAATGGCAAGGCTGCCTTGGATGTTTTCAGTATATATACCTTGTAGCGTGTTATTGTATACATGAGAATTTCATCTTATTTGTAGGATACTCATGATATGTTGATATATGAGACATGAGTTGCTTTATTTGCGTTCATGCATGGTTATGTACATGGAGACCAAATTTTTGTTTCTTGATATCTAGTGCATTTGTTTTAAACTTTATAATTTGACTTAGTATATTGTTTTTTCCTTTGTAGAGCTTGAAACAAAGAGAATCTTGCTTGATATATTTAAAGAGAAGCAACAAAAAAGTGCTGAAGCTGGCACAATCCCGAGTTTCTATAAGAAGGCATGTGCTAGATTTGTAGCTCGTCTTGACTTTAAAATACTATATATTAAGATAGGATGGGATTAGATACGAGGGGAGTTGCTTTATTGCTGTATTTCTTGGTGCATATGTTTATTGAAAGGAAGCTATATTTCTTGTTTTTCATTTATTTTACATATATGCAAAAGTTCATGACAAACTTTTACCGGGCCCATTTGAATTTTTAGTACTCTGTTTTGTGGGTAATTTTTTCCTTGTTCCCTTTTATTGTGTGCTCATTTTCTTTCATTTCTATCTTCTTCTATATGTTTCCTCTGGTTCAGAAACCTGAAGATGGATCCATCAGTCACAGGGTCCAGAGGTTGGCAAAATATCGTTTTTTAAAGGTATGTTGCAAATCTTCCTGCCTGGTCTTCTGATTGTTGTTAGTTTTTACTTCCTAAGAATTTAGTAATGTGCTTTATTGATAACTTTATCACTTCTCATTGTTGCAGAAGCAATCAGATCTTTTGTTAAATGCTGATGATCTAGATGCAATGTGGGTTTGCCTAAGAGAAAATTGTGTGATTGATGATGCTACTGGTGCAGAAAAGGTCTGTATACCTAGCCATCTGCTTCCCACCATGTCAACTGTTGTTAACAAAGTCCCTCAGTATTCAGTTTTTTTTTTTTTTTTTTTTTCTTCTTACTGCAAATATTCAAATCAGTTGTGGTTCTCCTAATGGATTGTTCCAAATTTCCAATTAATACTGCTACAAAATGCATAATGCCTGTTTATACATTCATTCTTTATTTGCTTGAAAGTGTAGCATGAAATACACACACAGAGATTTTAACTCAAGATGTGGATTTGGAAAAAAGAAGAAGAAAATGTCAAGTTGTGTATTCTAGTATCATACTGATGCTAATACATCTCTTGATTTTGTAGATGAATTATGAAGATTTTTGCCACATTGCCTCTGTATGTACAGAGCAAATAGGCCCCAAATGCAGACGCTTTTTTAGCCCTTCAAATTTCATGAAGTTTGAGAAAGATGAGTCAGGAAGAATCGCCATTCTGCCTTTTTACCTTTATGTGATGCGTACGGTGAGTATCGCCCTTGGATACTTAATGTCGTAATTTTACATAAAATTCCTTGGATTAGTTGCTTTAGTATGTTCAGAAGTAGTAATCTGCATTTTAACAGGGCTATATTAAAGAATTATAGGTTGTGTGAAGTAATCAGAAGTTGTTGATTTTGCCATGAATATATGCCATTTATGTTTTTTATTGGAGGTTCTGATTGCAAACTCTTTCTTTTCTTTAAAATATATGAAGATTTGTAGTGATAAAGCATACCATCTATGTGGTACTAACATTTTGAGGAACAGATCGTATTCGTTTAATTCTATGTGTTGTACTGGAACTACTGAACAGGCACAAGACTTAGCAACTTCTTAGCCATTATTATTACTGAGACGAAACTTGCATTTGATTTTTGTGTTGATTAGGCTGTATATTTCTTACAAATACTCTCTCTCTCTCTCTCTCTCTTAATGCCACCATTCTCTTTTTCTTCAGGTCTCACTTACACAGGCTAGAATTGATATGAGTGAACTTGATGAGGACTCGGATGGTTTTCTACAATCTCATGTAAGAATTCTCAAACATTTAAAAAGAGATATTGGGTCTTTCTTCTGCTTTATGATCATTATACTTTAAAGTCAGCCTATTTTTCGCCATCTTCTATTTACAAAACCATAATTGTCTGGTTCTTTCAGGAAATGGAAGCCTATATACGAGGCCTTATTCCTAATTTGGCACAACTACGGGATATGCCTGCAGCGTTTGTTCAAATGTATTGCCGCATAGCTGCACACAAATTTTTCTTCTTTTGTGATCCTCATAGACGAGGTTTGCTATGACCTATCCTTTAGTTACAATAAATAGTTGATGTTATTTGGTCATATATTAATCAGGTAATACCCCTAGAAAATTTCATGTTGGGTGACATCTAGTACTGGTTTTTAAACGTTAGCTGCAATTATTTATTCACTTGGGCACATTTTGTTAACCTTATACAATCTTTACATTCACTTCAGTTGTCCCTGCACTAAAAACTGCCATGATTAGTTTGACTGGGGTATTACATCTCTAATTCTTAAGATTGGTATAAAAAAAATAGAAGAAAAGAAAGTGGAATTTATGGGTAAAAGGATGATCTTGAGTGTTTTAAATCCCATAAAATGATATTTTCATGTTTGCATTTGTCGGTAGCCGTGTGAAAATAATCTGAATGCTGTGGGAGTGACGTGTTGAAAGGGTATGGGGGAAATTTGCAATCTGTCTCTTTGACAGCATATGGTGAGGTGTGAAGGTGAGGAATGATGGTGTTTTTGTGATGGTAGAGACTAGAGCAGATATGGAGAAAATCTGAATGATTTTTGTTATAAGTCCTTTACTGGTTTTAACTGGTTAGATTACCGTTGATAATATATCTTGTTTGACATTTTTTAATGTATAGATAATTATTTTCCCGGAGATTCATGTTTTGTGCAATGCTCATAATATTTTTGTCCTTTATTTGTAAATAATCTATGACTGTTACAAGTGTTTCTTTCAGGTAAAGCCTGCATAAAAAAGGTACTGCTAAGCAACTGTCTCCAGGAACTGATGGAACTGCACCAGGTAGATTTTGTTTGTCCTAAGCTTCTTGTTTCATAACTGAACCATCTTCATTAGGTAGGCATTATGCATGCTTTTTATATTTAGTTTGTTATACTAGTTGTCATTACTGATTTCCCACTATGTTGTTGGTAGTTATTTCGTAAAATACCGGTAAAAAAATTTTTTGGTCCAGCTTGAAGAATATGCATCTTGCATGTTATCTATTTTTGGTGGAAATTTTTTTCTGTAGAAATCTTTTTAGTAATTTTCTTATGCTGTGCCAATATGATATAATGCAAACAAGCTACACTTATCAATGGTTTGTGGCTTGCTTTTCTTAATTTTATAAAATGTTTCTGGAAATAAATTTTGTTTTATCAATTTTAAATTTTACTAATGGATGGAAGCAGTACATATTGTGGGGATGAGACCACCGGAATTTTCATTATTCTTTCCTGTTGAATAGAAACAGAATTTTTGCCTGGAATAATTTCTTTTGAGCCAGGAGAAGAAGTATATACTTGAGCTAGAAGTTTGCTGAACCACGTTATTACTTATTAGTTCCCATAGACATTGATTTGAAGCTGAAGCTGATTATATCCTTCTTAAAATTTACCAATTTTAGGAAAGCGAGGAAGAAGTCACTGACACTGAACAAGCTGAAAACTGGTTCTCCCTGACTTCTGCACAACGCATATGTGGTGGGTACTTTGCATGCTGAAGTAAAACTTCTTGTATATGATGAGTTTGTGCTGGTTCAGTATGTTCTAGAAGTGCAGATTGGATAAAAGCAAATGCTTGTCTTAAACAGGATTTTCTGTTTGTCATGCATGTTTCTGTTGCTCTAATCTCAGAATATATGTTATGATGTGTTACAAGTGCTAAAAAATGCTGTCATTGGATTCATGTTGCTAACTGCACCCTCATTCTTTCTGCAGACATGTTTCTTGCCCTGGATAAAGATATGAATGGAACATTGAGCAAGCAGGAGCTTCGAGAATATGCGGATGGGACACTGACTGAAATTTTCATTGAAAGGGGTAGGAAACAACACCAGTTTCTCCATATATATATAATATCTTTTCTATTTAAATGTGGATTTCACTTTTTGTAATATGTCCTTATCTAGTTGGTTTACTCAAATCCTCATTAAAGTTTTTTATGGATAGCACTATTTGCAGCCTATTGCCCTCCAATTGTGTTGTTTGGTAGCTTGACTATTGTGTGATGGCTTTCTGTTAAAATATACATTATAAAATCAAAAGGTGGCTCTGGTATTCTCTACTTGATTGAGGAATTAGTCACTGCCAATAGATTCTATGCCCTTTTTACCTATACATAAAAAAATAAAAAATAAAAGGCTTTTAAGCCCTTTTCCTCCCTTTTGGATACAACCAAATTATTTCTGAAGAATACAACTTACTCAATGGTTTTGTATTAAGCCTTTCAAATGTATCTAAGAAGCTGAAAGTAACCGCATTTTAAATAGGGTAAATGTCCAGATTACCTCTCCCCAAAAAATTCTACTAGAAAATCTGTGGAGAAGTTATAAATCTCCATGAAAACCCAATAAAGGGCCAAAAAATATCCAAAGATCCCTGATAGGTTTAAATCTGTCTTGCCATGTCCATAAAAAGCCATTTAAAGCCCAAAAGACCCATCTCTGGTTATTTTGCCAAAAGATGAACTGCCCAAATGATCAAATACCATTTATATACTATTTAAAATGCAGCTGAAGCTAAGAAAATTAAAGTTGAAATTTGTCGCATCTTTTTGTTGTACTTCACCTTCTTTGTTATATACTGTTGATGATATACACTTATGTTGGTGTGTGTTGGATTTTTAGTTCCTCTTACTCATTCTTTGCAATTGATGTGCTTTGAATAGTATTTGATGAGCATGTCCGCCGTGGCAAAACTAGTGGAGGAAATTCTAGGGAGATGGATTTTGAAAGCTTTCTGGACTTTGTACTGGCCCAAGAAAACAAAGACACTCCTGAAGGGTTGACTTATTTGTTTCGGTGTCTTGATCTTCAAGGAAGGGGTTTCCTTACAACAGCTGACATTCACTCTCTCTTCAGGTGAATATCTTCTGCTTCTAACTTTATTCATGGGTTGAAATCTTGTTCAATAATTTGCCAATGAGCTCTAACTCAAATGACACCTCCCCTCCTTATAAGAGTGAAGGTGAAAGGTGAGGTCATGAGTTCAAGACCCACCGAGTGCATGGTAATTACAAATAATTATTAAAAAAAAATTGTTCTCTAATTTATCTTTGTGCCTTTTTTGTTTGCTAAGGATAACTCTTATTTATCCCTTTGCTTCAATATTCTGAACAATCGTGCAAAGTTTAGTCCAAGTATGGAAGAAAAGAAGGGGAGCATCTAAAAGCTGAGATGTTTCCCGATACAACCTTCCAACAGAAAAACCTCTGTACTTTCCTGCTTGTAGTACTTGAGCAAGTTCTGCAAGTCTCAAATTACCAGAGACATTAGTCCAGATATAAGGCCGAAGAAGTCTTTTACCTATTAAGATATTTATTACCCTTGGTTTATAGCATTTGATTTCCATTTTGATTTAACCCCTTAATATAATTAAAACAGGGATGTGCACCAGAAATGGATTGAGGGTGGGAACTATGAATTGTGTATTGAGGATGTAAGGGATGAAATTTGGGATATGGTTAAGCCAGCTGACGAGCTAAAGATTACATTGGTGGATCTACTTTCTTGCAAACAGGGTGGGACTGTCGCCAGCATGCTTATAGATGTGCGTGGTTTCTGGGCCCATGACAACAGAGAAAATCTTCTCCAAGAAGAGGAAGAGCCAGAAGAAGAATGACACACATGTACTATATGCAAACTGCCCCTGTACTAACCCAAGATTGGTGTCTGAAACTGAGTTCAGTTTTTGTAATGTGATGACTTTGATGTGTTATTGCTTTTCTTTTTATATGTAGATTGTAGAATTTGCTGTGTATGTTGATGTTACATGTGTAAAAGAATAATGTATCAAGCCATTGATTTGATCATTGGACTTCAAAGAAAATGCTGAAAAAAATGGAAATTCCTTTCTTTCTTTTTGCATGGACTTGTAAACTGCCCTTTTACTACTTGTCGCTCGGTTTTTGCATCAAAATGTCTTTGTGACAGTAACTGTGTACTCTTAACTTTAAACCCAGTAAAAAAGAGTCACAAACACACTTTTATATGCATGTGAGATATACATGTAAAAGCAGTGTGGTATATACATACCACCGATTGTGAAAACTATGCGGTCAGTAGATTATTGTGCTTAAATACCAATCGAATTAACTTAAATTACTTTGATAGCTTATAGAATTTGCTCTCTCTAATGTTAAAAACTAATTAATTAGTCATATAAATTGATAATACTTATGCGTATTACTTTAGGCATACAATGGGCTTTAGGATTTTCATGTTTCCCCTCTTAATATTTGAGAGGCCAAGTGTTTACCTTTGTCAATCTTTATGGTCTAATGCTATTTCTATTTAGTGGCATTAATTTGGAATTTCAGCAAACGGGCAAATTGTGATTATTTCCTTTAGTGGTGGTTACCTCCATAAATTTATTGTCCATATCCTACTACAAAACTTTGCAACTCTCTCCAAAAATCTAATTATTTCTTATTAATATTATGCGCATGAGGTTAAAAGTTTTCGTTACTTGCTCACGGCGTTTGCTTGCAATGGAAAGAGATAACATGAAAATTCAATGATAATGCTGAATACAAAGGAAGCTGTACACATATTTGTGAAAATATTTCTAATATAACAAAATCCAGCTGTGCATATAAGTTTTAGATTTATATATATATATTTGCTATTTAATGAAAGCCATTTGATAAAAAAAAAATGTAAAGATCATGTTTATGCAATGCCGTTTTTAGTATTTTACCTAGACAATGTTGTGTTTACAATATATAGAGAGCCAATATATGTGAATAATAAAGTTTGTGTACTCCTTACATTTGCTTAGCATGGAAACAATATCATAACATAATAATAGCAAACCCTTGCATACGTAATTGTGATAATATGGATTGTAATATTTGAAAGTTAGTGAGAGTCATAAATATTCTCACCCTTTGCTATAGCCTATATAAACGCAACTTTATAACCCATTTCTTGCATGTTGAAAAGCAAAGTAAGTTGATAAAAAAAAACACAAAGCAAAGGAGGGAAAAAATGGTGTTCAACATTTCATTCAAAGATCATGTGATCAGGATGGTGGGTGGTCATCACTACTGGAGGACATTTGTGCGAAAGGATTTTTGTTTCAAAGGCTAACGAAGGAGTGCTGTTGTTCGTGGTATATCACCAGGCTGATGGTGGATACTACTATAAGTCTATATTTTATCATTGAATATCTTAATAAATGTAGTTAATTTACACAGTTCCTTCAATTAATATATGAGTTTTTCTTCTGATCTTCCCCCTTTCTAGTTCTCTCTCTCACACAGAGTCTTTGCAGTTTCTTTGTGCTTCGCTACAACAAATAGTTTTATTGCAGTTTTACTGTTTCTCCTTTGTTTTGTGTTTTTACACCTCAAAGGCTCGAACAGACTCCTTCGTTTTGCAATCTTAATTAAAATTCAAGGCTTCCTAATCCTAGAGCACAAGTCTGTAGACTGTAAACAACGCTGATTGAATACTACTAAACGTGATCCTTAAGTAATTACGTTTAGCATACTCATGACTCAGTTTATACAAAACAAAAAACCTTTAGTCACAATCACCAACGGGTTAAAAAGCTGAGGTGATAATTCAGTGGTTAAGGGTTGAAGGCAATACATTATACACTGATGATGAAGATTAGCGGAGACTTCCCAAATCTTGAAAAAGAAGAATCATGGCCTTATTAGTTATTACAAATTACATCTTGATGAAGATTACATGTATATGTAATTTAAAATAATTGGTGATAAATTACCAATTTAAAATGTTTGGAAATAATGAATTTAATTATTTAACCAATATTCTAATTGACGGGTAATTCATCATTTCTCTGGTTATAGACCAGTGATGGTCAAACATAAGGTTATTTTATGTAACAAATATGTGCATGTGGGGTGCTACAATCTATATAAATGTGATGAGTGATGACACTTGTTGTATAAAATATTTTTGAGTCATGATATGATTATAACATCCCTAATCTACATTCTTATTACACACCTCCAAAATTTCTGATCATTTGTCCTCAATTTCTGGACATTCACATCCACAATTTCAACACCATATGATTTTGAAACATTGTCATCCATAATTCTGTAAAATATCCAAAATTTCTGACCATTCACATGTTGCATTAGGGGCAAGGCCGATTGGGGGGTAAGCCCCACAAGCCCTTGGGCTTGGGCAACCCCCCCTTAGGGGCAACTAAATGAAGAAAAAAAAAATTAATAGTATACATAGAAAAAAAAAAAAATATATTATTATACATAAAATAAAATATTAGTATACATAAAAGAAAATTTTCTATTAGTATATATATATATATATATATATATATATATAAAAAAATATATATAAAAAATTATTCATTTGGCAACTTACCAACAAATTTAGATATAGACCAACAGATAACTAACTATTAAACAGTTACGTGTATAAAACAGAGGTTCATACTTCATTTGTGGTAGGTTGCGTGTAGGAGTAGGAAGTAGGGTTATTGAGTTTGTTCCTATTTTAATGTTATATTATTACTGCTTAGAATTATCTGGTGTCTTTTATGTTAATCTTTGATTGCGAACGTATTAATCTTAGGGGTCAGGATTTCCTCAATTATGTTGTTCAACAATCAATTCTATTTCTTTATTCCTCCAAAAATTGTGAACGTATTAATCCCAAACAAAAGTACAAATAAAACCACAAACAAATTTTTACTAATCCGGCAACACAATGTCACAAACAGTCTCAACAAAACAAAAGTACAAATAAAACCACAACCAAAAGTGCAAGGACAAATCCCTAATCCCAATATCCATAAATCACCTTGCAATGAGAAACTATTTCTTTGAGTCGAATCATGCTAATTATAAAGTACCATAATCAAGGTTACATTTTACTTCATTTTATTTTATTTTTATGTAATTCATGCTAAAAACACAATATATCCTTGATTTTGCATTAAAAAAATTTAAAAATTAGACTTTTATTTCTTTTTAATATTTAATAATAGGTGGACAATCAAAATTGGGACAAGTTTTGACAACCCAAAATTCGGAACCGAGGTGTGGATTAGGGATAAGCAATAATTGTCCAATATTTATTTGAAGAACCACATGGATTAATAAACGCACATATAAAAGGGCTTGTTGAGAAACTGTTGGGGGAACCCATGCGTACGTAATCCATGTCCTTTTTCCCCGGCATGCAACGTGTGTCTGTTGCTATGAATCTTAACTCAATCAAATAGATTGTGAAAACTATGTAGTCAGTAGATTATTGTGTTTAAGTATATCACGAATTAGTTAACGTTACTTACTTTGATGGCTTATAAAATTCACTCCCTTTAATAAAACTAATTAATTAATCAGTCCTATAAATTGATAATATATATAAGAGAAATATTTTAGAGGTATATAATGGGCTTTAGGATTTTTCATGTTTCTCCTCTGACTTTTTGAGAGGCCAAGTATTATACGGATGTCAATTTTCATAGTCTAATGATGTTTCTATTTTAGTGACCTTTGGAATTTACAAGCAATCGGGAAAATTGTGATTTATTTTCTTTGGTGGTGGCATACGTCTATAAATTTATTGCCCATATCCTACAATAGAACTTTGCAACTCTCTCCCAAAATCTAATTATTTCTTATTAATATTATGTGCATGAGGTTAAAAGTTTTGGTTACTTGCTCACGGTGTTTGCTTGAAATGGAAAGAGATTACATAAAAATTCAATGATAATGCTGAATTGAATACAAATGAACCTGTACATATTTGTGAAAATATTTCTAATATAAAAAATCCAGCTGAGCATATAAGTTTTAGATTTTTTATATTTGCTATTTAATGGAAAACTATTTAATAAAAAAAATGTAAAGATCATGTTCTACCATGCCGTTTTTAGTATTTTACCTGGACAATGTTGTGCTTACAATATATAGAGAGCCAATACACGTGAATAATAAAGTTTGTGTACTCCTTAGTCCTTACGTTTGCTTAGCATGGAAACAATATCTAAGTATAATAATAGCAAACCCTTGCATATGTAATTGAGATAATATGAATTGTAATATTTGAAAGTTAGTGAGTCATAATTATTCTCACCCTTGCTACAGCCTATATATACACAACATTATAACCCATTTCTTGCATGTTGAAAAGCAAAGGAAGTTGATCAAAAAGAAAAAGAAAAAACTAAGCAAAGGAGGAAAAAAAAATGGTGTTCAACATTTCATTCAAAGATCATGTGATCAGGATGGTGGGTGGTCATCACTACTGGAGGATATTTGTGCGCAAGGATTTTTGTTTCAAAGGCTAGCCGTGGAGTGCTGTTGTTCGTGGTATATCACCAGGCTGATGGTGATAACTACAATAAATAAACTCTTACTGTTTAATGTTATGTCATTCGTCTTTTCTACCAAAAAAAAAACTACAATAAATAATCATTGAACTGTCATGTGACTAGTAATTAAAATTGTGTGTCACATTTATTTTCTTTCGTTTTAATTTTTGGCACAGAATGTAGTTTACACATTTTCTTGCACTAATAAAATATTTATTTATCTTTATCTCTCCTCTCTCTCACATGGTCTTTGCATTTTCTTTGGTAATTAGTTCGCCACAACATAATATTTGATTGCAGTTCTACTGTTTCTTCTTTGTTTTTGGTTTTACACCTTGAAACCACTCTTGTTTTGTCATGTTAGTTTAAAAAATTTATGACTCCCTCATCCCATAGCAGTATAGCACAAATGTAGAATCCCTTGACAAGCAATCATGAATGAGTTTTTATAGCTCCAAGGCTGAGGCTATGATCTCAAAATGAGAAATATTTGCCAAAATAAGCCATTTTCCATCACACTTAATCTGTTTGACATCTTTGTTCTTTTGTCATCTTTTAAGAGAGGCTTTAAATTATAAAAATATATAAATCATATAATTACTTCTGTACCTGACGTGAAAACCATGCAAAACCATGGAATTAGTGGTGTAATTAAAGTAGTACTACACTAATAAAATTAGCGCAGATCATTAAGCTAGTATTAATCCTCAATGATATGCCATGCCTAACGTTTTGCATCGTGCACTCCCTTGTGACAATACCACGTTTCTTATGAACCTGCCTTGGTTTCTTCCTAAGCTAGTAAGCCCAATAACATGTCACGCCCTGAAATATATTTAGGGAACTTTATTAAATTGTGAGTCATTTACCAACTCAGCCACCAATCACTGTGCCAAGACATTCACAAAAAATGGCTCTAGTATTGAAATTTTTTTAAATTTATAAGCTTCCCTTCCAAAAATTTATTAGTCTATCAATTTAGCATTGTTCGGTCAAAATCCTGTTTGGGTTTTGTAATTGCTTCTGGTCCAAGCCTGAATAATGTATTTTGTTTCAGTGTTATGATAAAAGATTAGCAGACCAAATCTTTGAATCTTAAAATGAGGAACCTGTTACAATTTACAAACATGGAAGAGAAACAATTCCCCTTTATTTAAATTTAATTTTCTTGCTTCTACAATTCAATTAAGTTGATTTGGGTAAGCAAAGATGGTAAGTGTTAGTGGAGCTTGTTTTACATAAATCAAGAGCATGTTAGTATTGATTGCTTTATATGAATTTACCAACACCAAATATTTGTTTGATAGAATAATTGTGACTGGGGCGTAATTGATAACATGCCCTTGATTTGGGCGTTCGAGAATCCACGGTTCGAAATTAACTCAAGTAAGAGGACTTTAACCAAGGTGTAATAATACATTCGTATTTAAACGTGATTAAGCACAATTAAATCGACCATAACTGAATGCTAAACTAAACTAACTTGAACAAAAAGTAACGAGGCATAAAAGTAAAATGAACAAGGAACTAAAACGCTAGAATTAACAAAACAGAATTACACCACATGCGAGGCTAAGTTTATCTAAAGGCATATTACAAGCAGAGTAATAATATGAAGTTGAATTGTTTTGATATCAAAGAGATAAAAGACAATTGTATAACCACAAAGAATCAAACCCACCATTACTATTGGCCCCACCATTCCAAAAGTAAATCAAACCCATCAAAATTCAAAATATCTTCTTCCTAGTTTTCCATTTTAGTATTTCACAACTTGTGTCGGTGGACATAACATGTTTTGAATGCTTTCACAATTTGTTAGAGGGACAGATCGTGCATTGATGAAAAAATTTACAAAACACAGGTTGTATAACCGATGATAATGATGGTTAATTATTCATAATTTGATACTTCATATCAGTGAGGTAGCCGATAATAATCAGTCCTATCATCAAATGCCTTTGTGGCTGCAATCTTTCATCCAGCCTTCATCACAAGCAAGATGTGGGCGTTTTAGTCCATGTCAACTCCAAATTTGGTACTTCATCACAGGTTGTCAGTGAAGTATTTTACCTAGACAATGTTGTACTTACAATATATAGAGAGACAATATATGTGAATAATAAAGTTTGTGTACTCCTTACGTTTGCTTAGCATGGAAACAATATCATAGCATAATAATAGCAAACCCTTGCACACGTAATTGTGATAATATGAATTGTATTATTTGAAAGTTAGTGAGTCATAAATATTCCCATCTTTGCTCATGAAGCCCATATAAACCCCACTTTGCAACCCATTTCTTGCATCTTGAAGAGCAAAGGAGTAGAAAAATGGTGTACAACATTTCATTCAAAGATCATGTGATCAGGATGGTGGGTGGTCATCACTACTGGAAGGTATTTGTGCGCAAGGATTTTTGTTTCAAAGGCTAGCGGGGGTGCTGTTGTTCGTGGTATATCACCAGGCTGATGGTGATGCTACAAATAATTTATCATTGAAACATCTTACTAAAATGTAGTTTACACACATTTCCTTGCATTAATAATTAAAAGAGTTTCTTCTTCTGATTTTCCCTTTCTCTCTCTCACACACACAGTCTTTGCAGGTTCTTTGGGTTTCGCGACAACATATAGTTTGATTGCAGTTTTAGTGTTTCTTCTTTGTTTTGTGTTTTTACACCTCGAACAGACTCCTTCGTTTTGCAATGTTAATTAAATTTTAAGGCTTCCTAATCCTAGAGCACAAATCATGTATTATTTTATACTTGATTGCAATTAATAAATAAATCATGTAATTACTTGATTTACTTCTCTAGTTGACGTGAAAAAACCATGCAAAAGCAGTAAATTCCTGGAATTAGCTCAATGCAGAATATGTGACAATAAAATCAGCCATACCGATATACCATTTTCTTAGGAAGGTGCCTCGTTTTAATTTCTTCCTCATAGGCTCCGCGCAATTAGTCACATGTCACGCCTAGAAAAATATTGAAGGAATTTTATTAAATTATGAGTCATTTACGTACCAATACAGCCACAAATCACCGTGCAAAGACTATAGTATTAAAACTTATGATCTCTTTGAGTTTGAGATATTTATTACCCTTGGTTTATAGCATGTGATTACCACTTTTATTTAACCCCTTAATATAAATTAAATAGGCATGTGCACCTAAGAAGCATAAACACTCCATAATTCTTGGCGTGACTGTGTAGGAAGTAGGATATGTCGGGGACACTCTTATAATGTTTGTATCCTCATTAGATTAGAAGGAAAAAAAAACATTTTTTATTTGAAGAAAACATTTATTTGATTTTAGATATGTTTTTAAAAATTTTGATATTTGTTATTCATTTTGAAAATTTAAAGTAAATATAAAACATACCTAAATATTAATTTTAATTAATTAATTGGCATATTCCCGTGTTGTGTTTTAATTTTTCAAGAATTGATGTATGGTCATGTCTCATATTGTATTGTGTCCATGTCAATGTCTTTGTACATCTTTCCTTGCAACAGGGCAGGAGGGTTGTCATGTTTATAGATGTATGTGATTTCTGGCCCAATGACAATAGAGAGAATCTTGTCCAAGAAAAGGAAGAGCCAAGAGAAGATGACATACATCTGCTATATGCTAATATGCAAAGTGCCCTGTACTAACACAAACTGGTTTGAGGTGTCTGATCAAATAAAAGCTAGTTTAGTTTTAGTAATGTTGTGATTATTTTTATAATTTGCTGTGGTTGTTGATGCTACATGTAAAAGAATAATGTATTTAGCCATGGAATCCTTGACTTCAAAGGCAATGCTGAAAAAAATGGATTTTTTTTTCTCTTTGTTTTTGCATGGACTTTAAACTGCCCTTGTACGTACGAGTAGCACAGTTTTTGCATCAAATTGCCTTGGTAATAGTATACAACGCTGATTGAAAATTTGAATACTACTAAACGTGATCCTTAAGTAATTACGTTTAGCATACTCACTCAATTCATACCAAAAAAAAAACCCTTTAGTCACAATCACAAACGGGTGAAAAAGTTGAGGTGATATCCAGTGGTTGAGGGTTGAAGGCAATAATACATTGTACTAAGAGCATCTCCAGCAGTGGTCTAAAACCACTCTTTATCTCCACAAATAGACAGCAAAATAGAGATAACTTGCTCCAGCAGTCCTTCAAACTAGTCTTCAAATTCCCATTTTGCTACAGTAGCTTTTCATTTTCTTTATCCATTAAAAAACAAATTCCCACCCGCCTATTCACCCGACTATATAAGTTTTATTTTTTTCCTTTCTTCTCATTTGCTATGATTTTTTCTCTCTCTTCCTTCTCTTTTCCTCTCTGTGCTCTTCGCTCTCCACTCTCTTCTCTTTGTGCTCTCTCTTCTCTTTGGGTTTTCTGTTGAAGCACGAAACGGGCTTGGGTTTGCCGGTTGGAAATGTGGTGGTTGACGGCGTGGTGGTGGTTAACGGCGTGGTGGTTGGAAACGGGCTTAGGCTTGCCGATCTCGGCCTAGGCTGGCTGTGCTCGACGATCTCGATCACAATGGTGGATTTGGCTGTGGATTTGGTCATGGTGGTGGATTTAATCTTCTCTGACTTGGCTGTGGATTTAATCTTCTCACGGTGGTGGATTTGGTCACGGCTATGGATTTGGCTGTGGATTTGGTCATGGTTGGGTCTTGACTTGCGGTGGTTGAACAGTTGTGGTGGAGTTTTTGTTGGTTTGTGGTGGCCGGTGATGGGGTTGTGTTGGGTTTGTGGTGGTGGTGGTGGTGGCGGTGGGTGGGAAGGATTTGGGTTATGGCTGTTGGGGTTATATGAGTAATTGTTGCTGGTAAATAATAATAAATAATAAATATAATATTTAAATGGAAAAAAAGAATAAAAAAAAGTATATTTAAATAGAGTAGAGAGTGAATAGAGAGTGCTACTAGAGAGTGTATCTGAAAAAATAGATAGAGAGTTACTGAATAGTGCACATATAGAGATAAAATAGACATAACTGCTGGAGATGCTCTAACAGTACTAATTTGTTAGCGAGACTTCCCAATTCATGAAAAAGAAGAAATCAAGGCCTTATTAGTTATTACGATTTACATCCCAGAGAAAAAGATTGATGAAGATTACATGCATGTGTAATTTAAAATAATTGGTGATATATAAATTACTAGTTTAAAATGTTTGAAAATAATGAATTTAATCATTTAACTAATATTCTAACAATGGACAATTCATCATTTCTCTAGCCATAGGCCTGGAACATAAGGGTATTTTATTACGTAACAAATATGTGCATGTCGGGTTCTACAATCTACATAAATGTGATGAGTACATGATGGCACTTGTTATATAAAATATTTTTGAGTCATGATATGTGTACATCCTTAATCTACATTCTTAACACACACATCCAAAATTTCTGATCATTTGTCCATAATTTTTTGACATTCACATCCACAATTTTAACACTAAATGATTGTAGGACATTGTTGTCTATAATTATGTGGAATAGCTACAATTTCTCTGATCATTCACATATGATGTACATTAGAGATGTGGATTAGGGATGAGCACAAATAATTTTCCTATATTTTTTTGAAGAACCACACGGATTAATAAACGAACGTACAAAAGGGTTTATTGAGAGACCGACATGCAACATGTGTTTATCGCTATGAATCTTAAGTCAACCCAATAGATTGTGAAAACTATGTAGTCAGTAGATTACATTGTGCTTAAGGTATATCACGAATTACTTATCAAAAAAAAAGGTATATCACGAATTAGTTAACGTTAGATACTTTGATGGCTTATAAAATTCACTCCTTTTAATGAAACTAATTAATTAATCAGTCATATAAATTGTAAAATTGATAATATATATAAGAGAAATACTTCAGAGGTATATAATGGGCTTTAGGATTTTTTTATGTTTCTCCTCTGACTTTTTGGAAGGCCAAGTATTATACGGATGTCAATCTTCATAGTCTAATGATGGTTTCTATTTTGTGACCTTTGGAATTTACAAGCAACCGGAAAATTGTGATTTATTTTTTTTGGTGGTGGTACGTCCATAAATTTATTGTCCATATCCTACAACAGAACGTTACAACGTTCTCTCTCACAAGTCCCAAAATCTAATTGTTTCTTATTAATATTATGTGCATGAGGTTAAAAGTTTTCGTTACTTGCTCACGGCTTTTGCTTGAAATGGAAAGAGATTACATAAAAATTCAATGATAATGCTGAATTGAATACAAATGAACCTGTACACAAATTTGTGAAAATATTTCTGATATAAAAAATCCAGCTGAGCATGTAAAGATCATGTTCTACCATGCCGTTTTTAGTATTTTACCTAGACAATGTTGTGCTTACAATATATAGAGAGCCAATATATGTGAATAATAAAGTTTGTGTACTCCGTACGTTTGCTTAGCATGGAAACAATATCATAACATAATAATAGCAAACCCTTGCATACGTAATTGTGATAATATGAATTGTAATATTTGAAAGTTAGTGAAAGTCATAAATATTCTCACCCTTTGCTACAGCCTATATAAACGCAACTTTATATCCCATTTCTTGCATGTTGAAAAGCAAAGGAAGTTGATCAAAAAAAAAAATAAAACAAAGCAAAGGAGGGAAAAAATGGTGTTCAACATTTCATTCAAAGATCATGTGATCAGGATGGTGGGTGGTCATCACTATTGGAGGATATTTGTGCGCAAGGATTTTTGTTTCAAAGGCTAGCGATGGAGTGCTGTTGTTCGTGGTATATCACCAGGCTGATGGTGGATACTACTATAAATAATAATTGAAACATCTTCATAAATGTAGCTAATTTACACAGTTCCCTGCATTAAACATAAGAGTTTTTCTTCTGATCTTCCCCCTCTCCAGCTCTCTCTCACACAGTCTTTGCAGTTCCTTTGTGTTTCGCACTTTCGCTGCAACAAATAGTTTGATTGCAGTTTTACTGTTTCTTCTTTGTTTAGTGTTTTTACACCTCGAAAGGCTCAAACAACTCCTTCGTTTTGCAATGTTAATTAAAATTTAAGGCCTCCTAATCCTAGAGCACAAGTCTTTATACAACGCTGATTGAAAACTTGAATACTACTAAACGTGATCCTTAAAGTAATTACGTTTAGCATACTCGATCACTCAGTTTATACAAAAAAAAAAACCTTTAGTCACAATCACAAACGGGTGAAAAAGCTGAGGTGATAATTCAGTGGTTAAGGGTTGAAGGCAAACTATGTAGTCAGTAGATTATTGTGTTTAAGTATATCACGAATTAGTTAACGTTACTTACTTTGATGGCTTATAAAATTCACTCCCTTTAATAAAACTAATTAATTAATCAGTCCTATAAATTGATAATATATATAAGAAAAATATTTTAGAGGTATATAATGGGCTTTAGGATTTTTCATGTTTCTCCTCTTACTTTTTGAGAGGCCAAGTATTATACGGATGTCAATCTTCATAGTCTAATGATGTTTCTATTTTGTGACCTTTGGAATTTACAAGCAATCGGGAAAATTGTGATTTATTTTCTTTGGTGGTGGCATACGTCTATAAATTTATTGCCCATATCCTACAATAGAACTTTGCAACTCTCTCCCAAAATCTAATTATTTCTTATTAATATTATGTGCATGAGGTTAAAAGTTTTGGTTACTTGCTCACGGTGTTTGCTTGAAATGGAAAGAGATTACATAAAAATTCAATGATAATGCTGAATTGAATACAAATGAACCTGTACATATTTGTGAAAATATTTCTAATATAAAAAATCCAGCTGAGCATATAAGTTTTAGATTTTTTATATTTGCTATTTAATGGAAAACTATTTAATAAAAAAAATGTAAAGATCATGTATATACCATGCCCTTTTTAGTATTTTTCTTAAACAATGTTGTGCTTACAATATATAAAGAGTCAATATACGTGAATAATAAAGTTTGTGTACTCCTTACGTTTGCTTAGCATGGAAACAATATCTAAGTATAATAATAGCAAACCCTTGCATACGTAATTGTGATAATATGAATTGTGACATTTGAAAGTTAGTGAGTCATAAATATTCTCACCCTTTGCTACAGCCTATATAAACCCACCTTTATAACCGGTTTCTTGCATGTTGAAAAGCAAAGGAAGTTGATACAAACAAAAGAAAAAACAATTAAACAAAGAAACAAAAACAAAGCAAAGGAGGGAAAGAATGGTGTTCAACATTTCATTCAAAGATCATGTGATCAGGATGGTGGGTGGTCATCACTATTGGAGGATATTTGTGCGCAAGGATTTTTGTTTCAAAGGCTAGCGGTGGAGAGCTGTTGTTCGTGGTATATCACCAGGCTGATGGTGATAACTAGAATAAATTATATCTTGAAATGTCATGGCTAGTAATTAAAATTGTGTCACATTTATTTTTTGGCACAGAATGTAGTTTACACATTTTCTTGCACAAATAAAATATTTAGTTATCTTGATCTCTCCTCTCTCTCACATGGTCTTTGCAGTTTCTTTGGTAATTAGTTCGCCACAACATAATATTTGATTGCAGTTCTACTGTTTCTTCTTTGTTTTTGGTTTTACACCTTGAAACCACTCTTGTTTTGTCATGTTAGTTTAAAAAATTTATGACTCCCTCATCCCATAGCAGTATAGCACAAATGTAGAATCCCTTGACAAACAATCATGAATGAGTTTTTATAGCTCCAAGGCTGAGGCTATGATCTCAAAATGAGAAATATTTGCCAAAATAAGCCATTTTCCATCACACTTAATCTGTTTGACATCTTTGTTCTTTTGTCATCTTTTAAGAGAGGCTTTAAATTATAAAAATATATAAATCATATAATTACTTCTGTACCTGACGTGAAAACCATGCAAAACCATGGAATTAGTGGTGTAATTAAAGTAGTACTACACTAATAAAATTAGCGCAGATCATTAAGCTAGTATTAATCTCAATGCCACTTGGGTATTTGGCCCAGTGGTAATCCCCTCCCCAAAAAAACCCCCTCTATGAGGGTGTGGGTTCGATCCCCGGGAACTTCAAAATATACGTGTATGTGAGTTTAAATTAGAATTTCTATCATATCTAAAAAAAAAAAAAAGTATTAATCCTCAATGATATGCCATGCCTAACGTTTTGCATCGTGCGCTCCCTTGTGACAATACCACGTTTTCTTATGAACCTGCCTTGGTTTCTTCCTAAGCTAGTAAGCTCAATAACATGTCACGCCCTGAAATATATTTAGGGAACTTTATTAAATTGTGAGTCATTTACCAACTCAGCCACCAATCACTGTGCCAAGACATTCACAAAAAATGGCTCTAGTATTGAAATTTTTTTAAATTTATAAGCTTCCCTTCCAAAAATTTATTAGTCTATCAATTTAGCATTGTTCGGTCAAAATCCTGTTTGGGTTTTGTAATTGCTTCTGGTCCAAGCCTGAATAATGTATTTTGTTTCAGTGTTATGATAAAAGATTAGCAGACCAAATCTTTGAATCTTAAAATGAGGAACCTGTTACAATTTACAAACATGGAAGAGAAACAATTCCCCTTTATTTAAATTTAATTTTCTTGCTTCTACAATTCAATTAAGTTGATTTGGGTAAGCAAAGATTGTAAGTGTAAGTGAAGCTTGTTTTACCTAAATCAAGAGCATGTTAGTATTGATTGCTTTATATGAATTTACCAACACCAAATATTTGTTTGATAGAATAATTGTGACTGGGGCGTAATTGATAACATGCCCTTGATTTGGGCGTTCGAGAATCCACGGTTCGAAATTAACTCAAGTAAGAGGACTTTAACCAAGGTGTAATAATACATTCGTATTTAAACGTGATTAAGCACAATTAAATCAACCAAAACTGAATGCTAAACTAAACTAACTTGAACAAAAAGTAACGAGGCATAAAAGTAAAATGAACAAGGAACTAAAACGCTAGAATTAACAAAACAGAATTACACCACATGCGAGGCTAAGTTTATCTAAAGGCATATTACAAGCAGAGTAATAATATGAAGTTTTGAGCAAAAAAATAATAATATGAAGTTGAATTGTTTTGATATCAAAGAGATAAAAGACAATTGTATAACCACAAAGAATCAAACCCACCATTACTATTGGCCCCACCATTCCAAAAGTAAATCAAACCCATTAAAATTCAAAAAATCTTCTTCCTGTTTTCCCATTTTAGTATTTCACAACTTGTGTCGGTGGACATGACACGTTTTGAATGCTTTCACAATTTGTTAGAGGGATAGATCGTGCATTGATGAAAAAATTTACAAAACACAGGTTGTGTAACCGATGATAATGATGGTTAATTACTCACAATTTGATAATTTATATCAGTGAGGTAGCCGATAATAATGATGGTTAACTACTCACAATTTGATACTTCATCTCAGGTTGTCAGCGAAGTAACCGATAATAATGATGGTTAATTACTCACAATTTGATACTTCATCACAGGTCGTTAGCATATAGCACAAATGTAGAATCCCTTGACAAACAATCATGAATGAGTTTTTATAGCTCCAAGGCTGAGGCTATGATCTCAAAACGAGTAATATTTGCCAAAATAAGCCATTTTCCATCACTTTTAATCTGTTTGACATCTTTGTTCTTTTGTCATCTTTTAAGAGAGGCTTTAAATGATAAAAATAAATAAATCATATAATTACTTCTGTACCTGACGTGAAAACCATGCAAAACCATGGAATTAGTGGTGTAATTAAAGTAGTACTACACTAATAAAATTAGCGCAGATCATTAAGCTAGTATTAATCCTCAATGATATGCCATGCCTAACGTTTTGCATCATGTACTCCCATGTGACAATACCGCATTTTCTTATGAACCTGCCTTTGTTTCTTCCTAAGCTAGTAAGCTCAATAACATGTCACGCTCTGAAATATATCTAAGGAACTTTATTAAATTGTGAGTCATTTACCAACTCAGCCACCAATCACCGTGCCAAGACATTCACAAAAAATGGCTCTAGTATTGAAAATTTAAAATTTATAAGCTTCCCTTCCAAAAATCTATTAGTCTATCAATTTAGCATTGTTCGGTCAATCCTGTTTGGGTTTTGTAATTGCTTCAGGTCCGAGCATGAATAATGTATTTTGTTTCAGTGTTATGATAAAAGATTAGCAGACCAAATCTTTGAATCTTAAAATGAGGAACCTGTTACAATTTACAAACGTGGAAGAGAAACAATTCCCCTTTATTTAAATTTAATTTTCTTGCTTCTACAATTCAATTAAGTTGATTTGGGTAAGCAAAGATTGTAAGTGTAAGTGAAGCTTGTTTTACATAAATCAAGAGCATGTTAGTATTGATTGCTTTATATGAATTTACCAACACCAAATATTTGTTTGATAGAATAATTGTGACTGGGGCGTAATTGATAACATGCCCTTGATTTGGGCGTTCGAGAATCCACGGTTCGAAATTAACTCAAGTAAGAGGACTTTAACCAAGGTGTAATAATACATTCGTATTTAAACGTGATTAAGCACAATTAAATCAACCATAACTGAATGCTAAACTAAACTAACTTGAACAAAAAGTAACGAGGCATAAAAGTAAAATGAACAAGGAACTAAAACGCTAGAATTAACAAAACAGAATTACACCACATGCGAGGCTAAGTTTATCTAAAGGCATATTACAAGCAGAGTAATAATATGAAGTTTTGAGCAAAAAAATAATAATATGAAGTTGAATTGTTTTGATATCAAAGAGATAAAAGACAATTGTATAACCACAAAGAATCAAACACACCACTACTATTGGCTCCACCATTCCAAAAGTAAATCAAACCCATTAAAATTCAAAAAATCTTCTTCCTGGTTTCCCATTTTAGTATTTCACAACTTATATCGGTGGACATGACACGTTTTGAACACTTTCACAATTTGTTAAAGGGACAGATTGTGCATTGATGAAAAAATTTACAAAACACAGGTTATGTAACCGATGATAATGATGGTTAATTACTCACAATTTGATAATTTCATATCAGTGAGGTAGCCGATAATAATGATGGTTAACTACTCACAATTTGATACTTCATCTCAGGTTGTCAACGAAATAACCGATGATAATGATAATTAATTACTCACAATTTGATACTTCATCACAAGTGGTTAGCGAGGTAACCGATGATAATGATGGTTAACTACTTACAAATTGATACTTCATCACAGGTTGTCAGTGAGTAATGACCAGAGCAATTTTCTTGCTTCTACAATTCAATTAAGTTGATTTGGGTAAGCAAAGATTGTAAGTGTAAGTGAAGCTTGTTTTATATAAATCAAGAGCATGTTAGTATTGATTGCTTCATATGAATTTATCAACACCAAATATTTGTTTGATAGAATAATTGTGACTGGGGCCGTAATTGATAACATGCCCTTGATTTCAGGCGTTCGAGAATCCACGGTTCGAAATTAACTCAAGTAAGAGGACTTTAACCAAGGTGTAATAATACATTCGTATTTAAACGTGATTAAGCACAATTAAATCAACCATAACTGAATGCTAAACTAAACTAACTTGAACAAAAAGTAACGAGGCATAAAAGTAAAATGAACAAGGAACTAAAACGCTAGAATTAACAAAACAGAATTACCCCACATGCGAGGCTAAGTTTATCTGAAGGCATATTACAAGCAGAGTAATAATATGAAGTTGAATTGTTTCCCCTTTGCTCAAATGTCAACTGCAGCCTCTATTTATAAGCTTCTCTTCCAAGTTATTTATTAGTGCTTTTTGTATTGGTTGATTGACAAATATTACAAGTTACTTCTGTACACAGTAAAACACTCCCTACATACATTATCAGCCAAATAGAAAAAACATCAAGGTTTTGCTGCAACATATCCGACAGCAATTTGCATATCTTAGTAACGTGTCAACGGCGTTGGGAGCAATGTGAAGGCAGCGATACATGCTTGACCATCCAAATGGGGAATTCCACCCTTGATTTTATTAGAATTTTGGTAAATGACTAATTTGCTACAGCACACTATAACACCATTGATTTGATACTTTGGAATATTGTGAAATTGAGAAATCTAAGGAACCTCAAGGCTCAAAACTCTGGCCTTGAATAGTCTTCTGGCCGGCCCAACGTAAACCACCACCTCTACCCAATGAGCTGATAGTCCTCTCCCAAACCAAGACCTTCTAGCAGAAAATCATCAGTCCTATCATCAAATCAGCCTTTGTGGCTGCAATCTTTCATCCAGCCTTCATCACAAGCAAGATGTGGGCGTTTTAGTCCATGTCAACTCCAAATTTGGTTCTGCTTCCAGTAACCAAGCTAAGCTACCTCACATGAGATGAATTAAAGCAGCTCCTGGAATCTTTGTTGAGAAGACCAACAACTTTCCACTCAAAGGCAAGTTTAGAAAGAAGGGGGTACCTCAAGTTTCCAGTATGGCACCACCAGGTGCAATAAAGGAAAAGGTGGATGAGAATTAAGATGAATTGATAAGCCTTTTCCGTACTCAGCCCAACTGCTCATATTCAACTACTTCATCATATGCCTCCATGGTTAATGAACTCTCTGCAAAACATCTGAAAGGAAATTTTTTTATAATTAAAAAAGGTCACAAGACTTGCAACAGACCACAATATAACAAGAAGATGCACTTTCACCCCATCTCTATACAGTGTAAAGGAAAATATTTTTATAAATAATTAAAACAATGGAATATGGGAATTAAATTAACTTCATTTAGGGGAAGAGGAGTGTGAGACTGCTAGTGTACTAATGTAGACTTGAATATTACGTATAAAAAGATGGTCTTGTTGTTTCTCAAAAGACACCATACTTAAGGCTGCCAACTCTCTTAACTAATGCTACACAGATTTGCAAGGATGCCAGCATAGTGATTAACTAAATTTCTTATTCAGGCAGCCAAAAATTCTTTCCCAACTAAAAATGAATGATTTAATATGTGTAGCCAGAATTTCTTTACAGATTCCCAAACATAATGTATTCTGGGTTGTCTAAATTAGTGAAGCTTTTAAGGCTATCAATTGTATCCAGATTCTGTACCTTAATTCATGCCAAAACATACTAGTTCTGTCATGCAAGAAAGGATGCAAGGCAGCAATGGAGTCATCTTCATCATTAAGCTGTTCCGGATGGACATAATTCTTCTTTTCAAGGCTTGCAATGAATAGTGAGGAGGCTACATGAACAATAATAGATGGATCTGGATCCCCAAGTATAGCCTTCAGCTCCCTCCTAATCCATGGTTCTATTCTTTGCACTATTCTTTCTTTTGCACCAATATTTCCTAATATAATCTGAAATTTCAAAGATGAAAAACGAATCACATCAAATTAAACTCAACCATTTCTTTTTTTTATTTTAAACACAATTTGATAAAATAGTTTTGTACTAATGAGTAATCAGATCCTTCAGCTAAGACTTTCAGTACAAATAGGCATCGTTTCAAGATCAAACACTAAGAAATGCATTATAACTCAACCCTTTGAAAAGGGAAAAATAAGTTTGCAGAGCTGTAAATGCTAGAAAGAATAAGTTGCTCGAATAACACATCAATGTTTTCAGTAGACTGGTGATAAGAACTGTATTCAGATAATGCAAAAACAGTGATCCTCCATGCTTCTAAGGCGAGAAATAAGTGATCATACCTGCTCACGACAATTTTGGGAAGAAACAGCTCGCCAGCATCGGCTATAAATGCTGCACAAAATCATAACCCAAATGCCAAAATTAAAACAAAACCATAGGAGCTATCAGACCAATGCCACTGGCAACAAAGAAAAACACAACAAAAGTTCACCTGGCACGCCATTGAAGTTTTCTTTCAGCAATAATGTCAGGAGGCACAGATCCTGGCCGTCCAAATGATCGCCGCCATGGCTGCGGCCTTGTTTGCCGGCTAACACTATTTACTCTGTCCCTTGTTCTCTGAATACTCCTATATAAAGTTGGAAAATAGATAATATTTGAGTTCAAAATTTCAATTCTGACAAAACCATACATACATACAAAAATGAACTCAATTAAAAACAAAACAAAAGAAACAAAAACCAATTCAATCTTAATTTTAAGCTGAAAAAAATAAAAAAATCACTACACTTACTGAACCTAACTCATAAATAAAAAAAAGTTCAAAGTTCAAACACAAGTTTTTATTTTATTTCGAATTTTCTTCTCTTCCAAAATTAAATTTCTTTTCTTTTCCTTACACTTTCTAAGCAACCAAACAGAGAAACAAATATCAAAAACCTCAGCTCCAAGGATCTTTTCCGTTTAAACCAATTCGAATCTTATTTTTAAGCTGAAAAATCCCAACACCACCACTCTACTGAGCATAATTCACAAACAAAAAGTTAAAACACAATTTTTTTTTTCCTTTTATTCCAAATTTGCTTCTATTCCAAAACTAAATTCCTTTTCTTTTCCCTACACTTTCTCAGCAACCAAACAGAGAAACAAATATTATTTAAAAAAAAAAAACTCACTTCCAATGATCTATTTTGCTAAAATCAATTTTAATCTAAAATTTAAGCTGAGAAAACAGATTGCATTACCATTCTACTGAACCTAATTAAAAAATAAACGAGTTTTTCTTCTGTTCAAAATTTCCTTCTCTTTCAAAGCTAAATTCCTTTTCTCTTTCCTACACTTTGTCGGCAATCAAACAGCGGCATAAACATCAAAATTAACTCACCTTCGATGACCTATTCGGCTCAAACCGACTTCAACGTCGTCGTTTCTAATATTATTATTCGAAGCAGGTAATCTCTCTTTGTAGAAAGTTCGAGAAGAAAGGCTGATATTGCAAAACCAGGAATCGAAGTGAGCGTTACAGAGAGGGCATTTTCGTTTCAAGCTACTCCACTTGCGAATGCATTCCACGCAGTAAGCGTGATTGCACGCTGTGAGCACCGCGGCTCTGCGAGCTTCAAGGTCTTTGAGGCAGATTGGACAAGATTGCCCTCGAATCGCAGGCCAAATTACCTTTTTTACCATCTTCTCGCTGTTCGTTCGAGAAGACGACGACGATTCCATGCTTTCACAGAGAGAGAATAGATTGTGAGGGTGTTTTATATTATGGGCTATTTGGGCCGAAGAGTTAAAGGTAGATATTGGGCTTTGCTAGACCATTTTAATAGTATGTTTTATTGGGTTGCAGCGCTAGCCCAGTGTATGGAGGGCAGTTTGGTTGTACTTCAGTCCAACCCAAATGTAGCAGAAAACATTAAGGGTATGTTTGGTATACTGTAATAGGTCCTATAATGTAATAGCTATTTTTAAGGAATAACTATTTAGTTGTTTGGTTACGCTTTCATTACAGCGAATAGCTATTCCTTAAGAATGACTATTCTTCAAAATGAAGAATAGTTATTCCTTACAAAATAGTTATTCCTTAGATCACGTAATAGCTCAAAAAAATTAAAAAATTTGAAAAACCATAATTAACTACAACTTTTTTTTTTAAATTCTCTCTCTCTCTCTCTCTCTCTCTCTCTCTCTCTCTCTCTCTCTCTCTCTCTCTCTCTCTCTCTCTCTCTCTCTCTCTCTCTCTCTCTCTCTCTCTCTCTCTTTCTCTCTTATATATATATATATATATATATATATATATATATAACTCTATATATACTCAAGTCTCCATCAGTTAGGGATGGCAACATTTTTTTGACCCAGCCCCACTAATTCTCGAGTGGGTTTTCCTGCCCCACTTTGACCAGGCAGGAACGGATTCACTTACCTCACCTTGTCAAGAGAGAATATACACACATTTATATACGTAATTATAATATATCTTATTACTAACTTTCAAAACATTAATTTGTCTTTTTGTTACTCTCAAAATCGTCCCTCCCTATTCTCCATCGTCTCTTTTACTTTAGTAAGTGTCAAGGCACTTCATTAGGGATGGAAAACTGCATTCACCTTTCTTGTCCCAACTTATCCCGTTTTCGTTCCATTTCCTGGTCTTGAAGAGGGGATAGGGCACCCATTCTATGACCTTGTCCTAACCTAATATCAATTTGTCTTTCCTAAAAAAGTAAGGCTCATTGTGAAAACTCAAGAAATAAAAAAGGAATGATTTAAAAATATTAATTAAATAAGAAGAAGTTAGTTCCCTCGTCAAACCAATTATCCTTAATTCACATTAGTTGTTTTAGGGACGAGAAAATTAATTTGAATAAGTTATGATTACGTTAAGTTTGCATGAGACTTTTATCCTCTGTCATGCTAAATTTATCCAAACACTCACACATAATTGAGATCAAGCTGAGGAATAAGAGCTACCAACAAAAATGGAATGTTATTGAGCTACCATACCATTAAAACATATTCCATAAGACTTAAATCAATAATCTTTTGTCGGCGAACAAAAGACACGTGATCAAATCTCACTTACAAAAAAAGAAAACAATTAATGTTTTGAACTTTTGATCAATGATAAAAAATAATCATCATGAGTAGAGATAATAATAAATTCAAATATTATCCGACCTATTCCAAAAATAAAAATAAAATAACTCAATCCACTTCTTTTCTTTCTAAATTGGCCATAGACAAAGTTTCAGGATGTCACTTATTTGCCCAAAGCCCTTGGGACTATGTAGGGTACCACCTGAAATTGACCAAAATGAACAGTAAATTTTTATACTTATTTTTATCAAAATTCAAACACGGTATTTCTTCAGAGAGTGAGAGAGGAGAAGTGGGAATCAGAGAAGGGGTTTTTAAAAAGAGAGCGGGCTTCAAAATCTCACTCGCCAAAACCGCACACTTCTTCTTCTTCTTCTTCTTCAAAATCTCACGCAACACAACAGAATGGACGTCCCTAAAGATCAAATCGCTACTCTCCTCGAGCACGGCCTATATAGCTCAGCTCAGACCCTCGTATTTCTCACTTCCCTATAATCAATTCCACTTTACTCTTAAATTTCAAATTGTTTTACTTCAATCTGATTGCATGTGTTTGAATCAGGGTTATTTTCTAGTTTCATCACCTGCTGCTAATGCCGAAACCAGTCCACACATCAAGGCCGAAAGCTTGGTTAGAATTTATTTAATTTCATTTTTCCCTTTCAAATTTGAAATTTCAAGTTCTTCATTGTCGTTTTACTTTGCTCTTTCTACTACAGGCACTTCTCGGCGACGCGTTGTTTCGCGAGCGAGAGTATCGCAGAGCAATTGTAAGAACAAACACACACACACACACACACAGAATGTAAACATTGTTTAATATTTACTGTGCATTTGGATGAGTTTTATAAACTTCTCAATGTGTAAATGCTATGGTAACTACTCGCTAAATCAGAAATGTAGTCATTTATGTAGATAAGCTTAAAACACAGTTAGCTTAAACAACTATTACGAAAAGCGTGTACAAGTTGAATTGAGTTTGTGGCTTGATTTAAAATTTTTAATACTCTATACGCTAGGACCTGCCGTGACTTTAGCATATTTGACACGAAAACATGTTATGTGAAATTGAAAGGTTTCTATTAAGTGCGTTTCAGTGTTTAGGGCTTGCTGTTGTATAATGTTGGAGGATTTCGAGCTTAGGGTCTGTGGAAATTCTAAATTTTAGTGACGTTTTAGAGATCGGACAAATTTGTGTGCGGTCATTTTAATCTTTTTTTATATGATGGATTGCTTCAAACCATCTGCAAATCACGTATCCGCGGTGGTTCAAACCGCAAACCGCAAACCTCCTTATGAGAGGAGACATTTGGTCAATCACATGTAGATTCATTCTATATGAAATTCTCTTGGATTGTTTGTATCGAATTATGCATATGATTATTATTGTTGTCATTTTTTTAGTTTTGTTGTCTTTCTGTTTTCGAACAGCATAATTACAAGCAAGCATTGCAATACTACAAGATTATACCTAAACAGAATTCAACAAGTTCTAGAAGTTCATTGCCACCAAACAGGTCATCTTCTCCAAATTCTTTTAACATCTCAGCAATTAATGAAAATGAGGTAGACTGATTTTGTTCGTTATGCATTTAGTTCCACTTTCAGCTTCTCTGGAGCTTAATATTTATTGTTTTTGAAACTTTTTCTAATGTTTAAAGTTAAGCTGTTTATCAATTGTTATCCTTTTGTGTCTAATGGACAGGTCAAGTTCAAAATTGCATCTTGTCACTCTGCATTAAGTGAGAATAGAGCAGCCATCGGTGAGGTTGTGCCTATTGATGCTCTCTCTCTCTCTCTCTCATTCTTGTTGGCAGTCTCTTTCATTTAATATGAAGAAGAATGATGAGAAAATTTTGTTGGTGGAGGGAATTATGGATAGGAAGGACCCCAGATTGCTTTTATTCTTGTAAGGGGTCCTCATGTGGCATTGTATAGTGATGTACCGAGATCCTAAAATTTCTGATGTGTATTTTATTGGTTTTGTTTAATGAATGTTTCCTTTTCCTTTACCTTTCCATCTTTTTAATGTGCAATGTGATAACTTGTACTTTGCAGATGGAGGGAATTCCAGGAAAAGCTAGAAATTTGCAGATGAATCTGTTGATGGGGAAGCTTTATCGAATTTCTAGACATATCCGTCCTGCTATTTCTTGTTACAAAGAGTGTTTAAGGTTTGACAAGTCAATTGGCTTTACACCAACTTTCCTTCATCTTATACTTCAAAGTATCTTTTTATTTTATTTTATTTTATTTTTATTGGTATACTTTAATATATCTTACACCTTTTAATATTCTTTTGCTCAAGAATACAATTTCTGGATGTGCTTTCTATACTTTCCTCAGGCTGAAACCTAATACAATGAATTGTGTGAAGTACACAGTTCTACAAGTGAATTACAAAATTTCCATTCATGTTCTTCTGTTTATCACATGCTTACTTGAACATAGATACTGGAATGCATAGCCAGTGCCACTAAGCACAGTGGTGAAGGTGCAGCCTTTGAAGTGAGGAAGGGTTGTGGACTTGTGTTCAGAATCAGATGTTCCATTTGTACTGTAGACCAAAAATGTCTCTTCCTCTCTTTACTTATCAAAGAATAATAGAAAAAGAGAAATCTCTGCATCTCTCTCTCTCTCTCTCTCTCTCTATGCACAGACAAGCCATTGCGGTAGTGTGGAAATATAAAGGGAGACTATACAGTAAATGGCACAGCTCTTTCTTATTCTATGCCTCAGTATTTCCCTTGTGGCTCTTATCTATTCTGCAATTAAATATTTTCCCTAGGAATATGCATTGAATATTCTTTGGACATTTGGATTGCCAATTTCTCTCATTAAAGTTTCTAGATCCATAGATGCGGCTCCACTAACATCCGTCCTGTCATGCCTTTGCTTGACTACAAGTGTACGCATAAAAAGTATTGTTATCATATGGATCTCTGCTTTCAAATAGCATGCTCAATCACCTGAATTATAAAAATAGTATTGATGTTAGTGATTTATTATATTTGCTTTTCAAAACATGCTTCTTTTTGGTGTCTTTTTGACAGGCATTGCCCTTTTGTCCTTGAGGCTATTACAGCTCTAGCAGAAATGGGAGCTACAGCCAAGGACATTATTTCATTGTTTCCTCAGGTTTGTTGGTGAAAGCATTAAACCAATTCCATATAGGTTTCCAATCAATTTATGCATCTGCAAATCATATTTTTCTTCTCTGCAAGAATTTTATCTTGTTATGAGTGTTAGGTCTGCTACTTTGTGCCAATTGGCTTATAGCCTAGTGACAACCCCCCCCCCCCCCCCCCCCCCAGTCACGGGTCCTATCCTGCCTCCCCCTTAAATTAGCAACAACAACAAACTGCTACTTTGCTATATCTAGAAAGATTTACGATATCCATGCATATCATTGATCGGGCCAATGTTTCCCACTCTACATATTTGGAGCTCTTTACTTATCAAAAAAAAAAAACATATTTGGAGCTTTTAATTGTAACTTGATTAATTTAGATGGTCATCCTTTTTATGCTGTTGTTTACAGACTCCATATAAAAGCGGGAGGGCTCCATTTGATCATTTTGACTCAAGCCGCTGGCTGCAAGTAAGTACTTAAAAAAGAAAGGTGACATTTTATCCCATCATGAGTTACTAGCTTCATCATCCCCTGCATTATCAGCTTTTTGTTGACAATTGCCAGCGGGTAGGACCTCTTTCCCTTCTTCCATGAAAACTTTGTTACATGGGCTTATAATCCAAGTATGCACTCCAAATTTCATCATATGTCATGTAAAAAGTGGATCTGGAATTTATTTTGATAGTTCAGCAATCCTTCTACCTAATATGCCTTTGGACCATTTTCTTTGGTACTTTACTGTGCCATTTTGTCGATAGAGTGCCCTTAGCAATGATTATAAAGAGACTTGCTGAGTCACTGGAGTAAATATGAGTTTCTATGGACTACATTTTGAGTTCAACTGAAACTACTTCAGCTTGACAGGTTGATCCTGCAAGTCTAAGATTTTATTTTTTAATTGTGAAATACAAATATTGCATAGGGATAAAGATCTTTGTTCTTAGTGTGGTTTTAAAGGCACATATCATTATCAGGTGTTGCTTCGCCTATGCCCTTTAATTTGTCATGCAAAAGACAAAAACATTCTTGCATCTTTATCACTCAAATTGACCCTTTTTAAAAAAAAAAAAAATTATTGGTGGTGTCAATGTTAATCATTGGTGGGCTAGATGCTTGATTCTTTGTTATAAATTTGATAAGCATTGTTAATCCATCAGGTCATTATTAAATCAAGCAATGCTTGTTACTGTTGAGGATTTATTGTTTTTCATTTCTTATGTTAGATTGGTATTTATTCAACCCCACCCCAAAAAAAAAGGAATGTTAATAATTAGTCCTTTTTGTGCAGCGCTATGTTGAGGCCCAATGTTGCATTGCTTCAAACGATTACAAAGGTAGACTGATATCTATTGATTCGAGAGTTTTATCTGTGTGTGGTGTGTATGTGTAGAACGGTGTTGCATGTACATCAAATTCAGATCATAAGGCATGATCTGCATTTTACTATTTTCTGCCAGTGATTTGTGGCGAAATCTGGAAATCAAGCTTCAAATAAAGAAGCCTAGAACTACTGAACTTGTTTCCAATTGGCATGGTGTACTGCTAAACACTGTATTTGCATAAAAGTAGAATCTTTTCTTGTAGACACATGCAAAGGAAATCCAGTGGCACTCAGGCTGATGAAATTACACAATCTAAGCCTTAATTTCTTGTAATGATCCTGGAATCACTTTATCTGTCGAACTGATAGTTTGTGCAAGATTCACCTCTGGTTCAAGAACAGGATTGCTCTTACTTGAACTCTGGCCCAAGGCAAAATTTAAGGAAAAGGACAGGAAATAAAGCTTCTTTTTTCTTTTTGTTAAATAGAGGAAATAAAGCTGAGAATTATTACTGTTGATCACTTGGTCTATTGTTTGATTATATTACTTGAGAAATACAAGAAATTGATGATGTCCTCTGTGGTAGGGAAAAAGTTGTTCGCTACTGCTACTCATAATATGTTATATTAGTTTATGCTTCCCAACTTTTCTTATTCTAAACTTTTGCTTGTTATCTGCCTGAGTAATTATCAATGATCTTTTGTTGTTCTTTTTTTGTTGCCAGGTGGTTTGGAACTCTTTACAGATCTCTTACAGCGTTTTCCTAATAATATACACTTATTACTTGAAATTGCAAAGGTAAGACTGATGTATTTGAACAAATCCAAGCTTGTTTGATATTCCAAAGATTTCACATGTAGTCCTCTTGAATGTTACATAGCATTTTGATTTATCTTTTTGTTTTACTTGTACATTTATAAACCTATGCGTGAAGATTGAAGCCATTATTGGCAAGAATGAGGAGGCCATAATGAATTTTGAAAAGGTAATAAGTTCTACATTATTTTTATACAATTATAATCTTCTCTCTCTCTCTCTCTCACGCACATAAACAGACACACAGACACACAAGGGCAGATGTACATGCAAGAAGATATAAACCAGGAGTTTTTGGTCTTTACAGGCTCGATTAATTGATCCATATATTGTTACTTATATGGATGAGTATGCAATACTTCTAAAGAAAAAGTCTGATTATTCAAAGCTTAACAAGTTAGCACATGATTTGCTGAGTATTGAACCTACAAGGCCAGAAGCTCTTGTGACTTTGTCTGCGCTGTGGGAAAGGAAAGATGGGGGAAAAGCTTTAACTTATGTTGACCAGGTCAGTTAGTTAATTCGAAAAAAGGCTGGATATATATATTTTCTTATTATTGTATCTCATGAAGTCCATTAATTCTTTGCAATCAGAGCATTCGAATTGATGAGAGGCACATACCATGTTACATTATGAAGGTATTAAAACAATTCTACACCTGATAGAATAGGTAGTTTGAGTCATGGATTCTGTTTGAAGAGCATCCATATACCCCATAAATATTTCATTATTTTTTGCTTGTTTATCTTCAATCCAATGATAAATAAATTTCTTTCAAGTTTTCAGGGTCACCTGTTGTTAACAACGAAGCAAGCAGAATCTGCTGTAATTGCTTTTAGGGGAGCTCAAGAATTGAGACCTGATATTCGTTCATATGAAGGTGCAAATTTTAAGGGGGAACACTCAGCTGCATAACATGCATTTCACTTTTTCCATTGACATGTAACCGTTTTCTAAAGAAAGAATGAAGGATAGGAAAATGCAGAAGCCTTGAAATGATTAAAAACTCATTTATGATTTCAGGTTTGGTTCATTCTTATTTGGCTCTCTCTAAAACCAAAGAGGCTTTGTATGCTGCCAGGGAGGCAATGAAGGCAATGCCTCAATCAGCAAAGGCGCTAAAATTAGTTGGTGATGTTCATGCTATTAACTCTAGTGGCAGAGAGAAGGTAAAGCTGTAGAGATCTTTTAGCATCAGCTTAGAAGTAAAGATTGCTTTCATCCAGATTTCAATTGTTGTGAATTTACCTAAGCTTGTAACAGGCAAAAAAGTTCTATGAGTCAGCACTTAGGTTGGAGCCTGGTTACCTAGGAGCCGCACTAGCTTTGGCTGAGCTCCATGTTATTGAAGGTCGAAATGGAGATGCTGTATCTCTGCTTGAGCGATATCTCAAGGATTGGGCTGATGACTCTCTTCATGTTAAACTAGCTCAAGTTTTTGCTGCCACAAATATGCTTCAAGATGCTTTATTACATTATCAGTCTGCATTGAGGTAAAATCTAATATAAGATATGAATCTCATTCTGGATCAGGACATAAAATCTTCATTGTTGCAGATTTTCTCCCCAAAGGTGCTTTTGGGCATGAAAATGGCTCATTGTAATTTACATGGTATTTGAAGTTCAAAATTCTTGATTAGAGCTATCACTACTACTGATGGCATGGTCTCATTATTAGGCTGTCCTGTCATAACCCATTTGAAAGGGTCCTGAATTTACCTATTCATAACTATGAGCCTATGTAATGCTTAAGGCCATTCAACTTCCAGGCAAAATTGCTGAATGCATGAATATGTGGACTTTTGAATTTACCTTTTATTGTGTTGCAGGATAAACCCACAGAATGAAGCTGCAAAAAAGGGGTTGGAACGCTTAGAGAAACAAATGAAGGTTTCTGTTATGTTTCTTTTTCAGTGATTTCTTTTATAATTTACAATTCCTTCAATTACTCCCCATACACTTTGCCGAACTGAATATAAGGAGACCCGAACAGGTTGAAATTGTCCCCGACCAATCTGGCTTGAAATCCGAATGATTTGAGATAATCCACCCCTATGTAAAGACAATGAGAAAGATCCTCAGAAAGACTTGGCCAACCCCGTAGGGACCAACCTAAGAACCTCCGATGATTTTGTTAATAATCCCATAATAAAGATAACTCAATATGGTAAACAATTATAACTCTGTGTATTTTACTCGTAATTCTTGTTGTATTTTGAGGAACCCCTTTTACCTTACCCTCCTCTCCTATTTATACCTTTTATCACTCAAGATATTTTCTCTGTTTCTTCTGTCTTCCTCTTCTTTCTTTGTCTGAGCGCCATTAATGCTCCTTGATTACAACTCATTTGACCTCGTTTATCCCCCACTTAACTTGTAATGATCCTGACATTAATGTGATATTTTGCTTACATTTAATACTCCTGACTAGTGGCTTGATATTTCGTTTAGCATTAAATACAATCATTATGGAATATCTCCACGTATGTCATATCATTCAGATCTCTCGCAATAAATATTGAAGGATCCGAACCCTCTGTTCAGAAATAAACCTATTCGGCCACGACCGAACAGATGACGTCAGCTTTTATATTTATTATTCTCGTATAAAATACTACCCCTCCACCAGCCATGTTACTTGATTTAATTAGCGGCATTTAATAAAGTCGTTATATACCAAAGATAATAAAGGAAAGTCAGCTATCATTAGGGAATTGCATCCCCACCATATATTTGTTTCGGTTGTTTATTTATGGCGGGCACTAAAATATGAAGTATTTTACTTACTTTATTTCCCTTAATCCATCACTAAAATATGAAGTATGTTACTTATGTTATTTCCCTTAACCGGACCCTATTTTTATGATCCGATTCGCAATTAATTTATTCGAATTTGTCATCTTTCTGGATATATATTGTTTTTCTAAAATGATTCCTACTTTTAATGTCAGGGCTAAGGGTGTGTTGATTTTTGGCCTCATCTTTTGATTACGATGTCTCGTTACAGTTTTGGTTGAATATTTTCATTTGAGAAATACAAAAACGCCCCCATGCTACACCCTTAAAGGACGCAATGCACAAGGGTGTTTTTTATTTTTAATTTTGGCCTCATCTTTAGATTAAGATGTCTCGTTACTTTTTGGCTGTAGTTTTTCCTTCTAAAAGTACAAAAACACACCGTAAAGGACCCAAAGCACGCGGTGTTTTTGAATCTTTCTCTCCCATTTTTCTTACTAACATCTCAACTTTACACATGTAGCATCTTATCTTATTTATTTTAATGTGTTTTGAGTAACTCGAAATGCTTTATGAATTAATCCCTTAAAGGTGCATTTTCCCTGGGATTAACCTTTTATTTTCTTGTAGGGGGTGGATCCTGATGCACCTGAAGAAGATGAAGAAAATGAGGTTGAGGATGCTGATGGAGACCTAGAAGAGACTGATCTTTTATGAGGACAAGTTTAAACTAGGATTTTGCAAAGTTTATGGGTAACATGTAGTGTGAGATTGTTGTACTGCCCTGCTAGCCAAACTTGTGACCCACAACTACAAATTCACGTTAAAGAACTGAAAAACTAAAATTGTTCTACAAAAGCTTGGATTTAACAATAATAAAAAGGTGACATGGATGTATCATGTGAGCTGGATGTTGTTGCAGGGTGTACCTTTGAGGGCAGGCATTGCTTAAAGCGGAAGAGTAAAAAGCTTTGAGTGTTTTAGATAAAAAAAAAAAAAAAAAAAAATCTTACTAGTGAAATAGACAAAATTAAGGACTTAAAATTGAGATTTTCAAATAACCTTTTTTTTTTTTGCTAAACTTGAAACTTCATGTTTTATTTGAAGGACCCAAAGCACTGGCACATGGGTCTTGAGTTTTGGCGTTATCTTTTGATTAAAATGACTAGTTACTTTTTGGCTGAAGTTCCCCCCCCCCCCCCCCCCTCTTTTTCCCGCACCCCTCCTCTTTAAGGATCTATATTATGAGGGTGTTTTCAGAGGAGTAGCCAGGAATTTCTACTTGGGTTGCTGGAGTCAGTGACAGAACTATAAATTTTTATTAGGGGAACCAAGATAAATGCATAAAAAAATTAAAGATAAATCCAAAAAATAACTTATCATGTCTAATGTGCTAATTCTCTACAAAATTCGTCCACCCTATAGTGTGCCTCCGCCACTAGTGTTTTTAATTTTTACCCCTTTCTTATTAACATCTTAGCTTTACACATGTAGCATCCTCTTTTATTTATTTTTTATATTTTTTAATAATACGCATTGCATCCACAAGATCCATTGTAGAAGTAACTTAACCTTAACTTCACTTTTCATATGTTTTATTGAAGGTGAAGTTACTTCCACAATGTTTGGTGAAGTTACTTTTAATCTAGAGCCAAAAACTAGAACCATTTTCTTTAAAAAAAAAAAAAAACAGAACCCTAGAAAAAAACACATTTCCTTTGCTTGGGGCGCACGATTAGTGCCTCTCGCTAACGTGTGCCCATGCCTTCTTCCTCCCCCATTATGCTTCTACCCCATGTGGGTTCTTTTTGCCCCTTTTGTAGGCTTTTCTCTGCCCTGAGTGGGTTATTTTGCTGCCCTTTGTGGGTTGTTTATGGCGGTTCTCGTGGGTAGTTCGTCATCTATGTGGATCGTCTCCATTTGTGTGTTGGTGT